>JAQQZZ010012438.1:0-25272 GCA_030265115.1 Mopalia vespertina | reverse complement strand
ACAATATTACAGCATGTAAACAGACAAATTTATGTTTTCTGAGAAATCTTGATGCTTTCTAACTGGGAAATCAATCGCCTGACTGTCAGACACAATTTCCAAGCCTTTAAAATAGCTTCCAAAGGAGCAATTTTATGGACGAATTTTTAGGTGATTTAGGGTACCCTTAAGGACCCTATTAAACACCAATCAATCAATCATGAAATAATTTATACCCTACCATGTGAGATTAATCACTTATTATCACACTATTAAAAGCTATTACAGAGACAAATCTGTGACGTATGTGTTATATATAAGCTAGATACCAATCTATAGCCCTTTTCAACCACACTTCACTCCACTTAATCTTGAAAAAAAAATCCTCAAGTGTCACGTCTTTGTACCCACATGTTTGAAACATCAATTTTTTTAATATACTTTATAAGAGTAAGAATTTATTTATTTATGATAGTGGACATTTAAGTACAACATAAAACTGGAATCAACCAAACATAAAGATGTGACACTAATCTTTTGTTATACACAGTATCTACACTGTATATAAGAGACCTTGTAGAGGCAAGCAAGTTGTCTTTCTCTACAATAAAAGTATATAAAAGACCCCAAGCCCTCTGGCATCCGGTATATGAGTGGGTCACACGGTGTTGCTCTGGCAATCATGGCGTTGGTTTTTATGAGGTTTCCTCTCGGTTTTCCACCGTAATGAGGCAGAGAACAGTGTAAAGTGGACAATCCGTCGTCCTATAAGTGAAATACCCTTGAGTACGAAGTTAAACCCCAAGCAAACAAACAATCTCTGTTTTCTACTGATTTAAGCAAGGAACAGTGTGAAATGGACAATCCATTGTCTTATATAAAGTGAAATACCCTTGATTATGTTAAACCCCAATCAAGCGAACGAACCAAGCCCTCTGGCTAGAGAAAGTATGTTCTAAGTGTGCATACTGTTTTTAATTTCACTGGAGGAACATAGATTTTGCAACAACTCTAGACTCTGCACATTTCATGTTTGTGTTAATTATTGCTATTACTTGTTGGAGAACTTCACCATCATATAAGTGAAACGCCCTTGAAAACTGTATCAGAAGAGCAATCAATCAATCGATCAATCAATCAGTCAATCAGTCAATCAATCTGTCTTCTTGAATGTAGCAACCAGTGTCTTAGCTAGGATTGGAAATCTGCCTGTGATAAATCCCTATTTTCAGGAATTGTGCCTTAAAATTCAGAATTTATATCTGCCATTTTTACCATTTTTAGAAATCTGTTTGTCAAAAGTGACAGGTGGTCGGGGTCTCTAGCTAAGACTTTGGTAGCAATGTTTCTAGGAACTGGTGCTTTCATTACAAATATTTTATTGTTTTTTTTTGTAGGGTCCACAAAAAGATCGTTCTCAGCTGATTATACTTGATCGAGGATTTGACCCCATTTCACCCCTCCTTCATGAGCTCACATTGCAGGCCATGTCCTATGATC
The DNA here is from genome assembly GCA_030265115.1 of Mopalia vespertina. Classification (NCBI taxonomy): domain Eukaryota; kingdom Metazoa; phylum Mollusca; class Polyplacophora; order Chitonida; family Mopaliidae; genus Mopalia; species Mopalia vespertina. Next base: position 23,793 of record JAQQZZ010012438.1, on the reverse strand, counting down.
TGCTTCCTATCGAAAATGATGTCTACAAGTAAACAAAATTATCCTTCCTTATTACATTTAACACTGGACATGAGTTATATCTTGTTCATGGTTTCTTCAGCCTTGGTTAAGTGGTTAGGGTTCCGGACAACTAATCCTACTTCGATGTACCACTCACATGGTTTAAGCTATCTGTCATCATCAGGCATATGAGTGAGTCACACGATGTGGCTCTGGCAATAACAGGGGTGGTTTTTACGAGGTTTCCTAATGTATTTAAGCAAGGAACAGTGTGAAATGGACAATCTGTCACCAGAATCGATGCTTACAGGGCTGAGCCCCAACCAGACCAGCAAGCAAATCGTGGTCTTTGCCTATTTGATAAAATAAAAAGACTTTGAATGGCAAAGCTATGAAGCAAGTTTTAGGCTGAAAACAAATTAACTACAGCCATGTACAACTTACCTTGAAGAGTGGATGTCTCTTTCTCTTGACTGCTGTGACAACACCATATAGTATAATACAGGATTTTGAGATATATCGCTACAACAGAATGATGTCTCTTTGAGAAATTACACTATCACTTTAATAAGGATAATCTTTAAAAAAAAAATGAATTAAATTGACCATAATGGGATAAGAAGTGGCACTTGCACAGGATGTCATACTTGTCACTTGCCCAAATAACAAATATCTAAATGCTGAGAGCAAAATGTAGGTGTCCAAAGGGGGCAGCCCTTAACACCAGTCAAACAATCCTTCTAAAGTGATGCAACTTGTCATAATGTGTCGATTGTTGATTGAAATTTTAGAACTGTATATAAAGCTATAATGACTATACAAAAATAACTAATTTAATCATTTAAATTTATGTTACAGATATGAGAATGCATCAGGTCATGATGTGACAGAGAAGGAAGTTCTGCTTGATGAGAATGATGAATTGTGGGTAGAGTTGCGACATCAACACATTGCTGTCGTTTCACAGTAAGTTAAACTTTAAAGGATCTATGGAATGAGATAGAATCGTAGTATTCAATAAAGTAAGAAGTTATTATCCATACTAAGTCTTTCTATTCTTACATGTTCGTCGGACTTCTAAACACTACTAAAGGAAGTTGGCAGATGTTTGGTGGGAACTCAATGTGTCCTGGCCCTCTGGCTAAGGGTAGTTTGTTTGGAGAATGGCAATGCTGTCTTTACTAAGCACTGGAGTAAGATTAACTTTCCAACAGTATCAAATCACCTCACATTTTATAGTTGTGCTGGTGTCAATTATTGCTGACATACAAGTGAATAACCCTTAAACTGTAAAACACCACTCAATCCCCCCCGTGCCCTTTCAACTAAATGGTTTAGTTGTCGGCTATCCGCCTACTTATCTTACTTCCAAGAACAGCTTACCGTCAGTTCAATAGTTATAGTTAGTCAGTTGCCTTCAAGAATATGAGTGAGTCATACAATATTGCTCTGGTAATCGCAGGGCAGCTTTTCAAGACATTGCTTTTCCATTGTAGTTAAGATAGTAACAATGAAATGGATAATCTGTCATTTTAAAGTAAAATACCCTTGAGTACGACGTTTAACACCAATCAAACAAACAATCCAATTGACTGAATGAATATTGTTCTGTATATACAGGAGGTTGTCAAAAATGCTTTTTGTGTCCACCCAAAATTCTGTTTGACACTTCCTTTACAAAATGTCTGAATATAATTTGTCTCTAGGCAGGTGACAAAGAAGCTGAAACAGTTTGCAGATGAGAAGAGAATGAGTGGGGCCTCAGGTGAGAAAGCTAATATCCGTGACCTGTCCCAGATGTTGAAGAAAATGCCACAGTATCAGAAAGAACTGAGCAAATATTCTACACACCTTCATTTGGCTGAAGATTGTATGAAACAATATCAGAATCATGTGGACAAACTGTGTAAAGTCGAACAGGTAGGTTATCTCCCTTGAATATGGTATAATTTCAATCTAGTCCATGAATCACCAGATTTTTAATGAAAACATGGGTGTGGTAAGAAAGAGCTTTGTGTAATCTGACACACTCACTCACTTAGGAATAATACAAAGCTGATTTGTTAAGGTGTCTCGTATAACAAAGTTGTTTAATTTGTCCTCATTAGTCATGTGATTTTATTGTCAATTCTCATTGTTTGTTTCATGTAACTAAGAAACAATACAAAGCTGATTTGTTAAGGTGTCTCTTATTACAAAGTTGTTTAATCTGTCCTTAGTCATGTCATTTTATCGTCAATTCTCATTGCTTGTTGCCGATTTATACATCGAGAGAGATTCTTTTCACTCATTAGTATTATGTATAATTGAAATTACCTATAGTGCAGCATAAAATAAGAGTCAACCATTCAGTACTGTAAAACAAGTGGTGTGGGTATTATGTGAAGCACAACTACAACATTTGTGTAAAACGGAACCAGTACATGCAGGTACATAATATACATTGATTATTCTCTTGGTTCCGGTCATATGGCTTTCCACATTGTATAGCATACATAGTCCTGCTGTCTTGATTAACCCTTGGAATAAAAAAAAAATTTCGATCATAGCCAGCACTTCACATATTATCGTTTCGTTTAAGTTTAAATGCTAGGAGTAGTTTTTGATATTGATGAAAGTTAATTGTGATTGAATCATTGAACATTGTATTGAGCAATGCCAGAAAGAACTAACAAGAGGGGAAAAGTATGTAAATTGTCTCCCTTTGTTGTAATGTTATCTCCCTTTAAGCAAACTGTCTTTAATTGAGTGAATAAGCCTTGAGAAAAACAGTCAAATCCTGATGTTTGTTGCAATAATGATTGGCTCAAAATGATACAAAAACTTGTAAATATGGTGAATAAAATAATATAAAGCTACCTTATTACAGACTGATAATATGGTGAAATAAAATATTGTAAAAATACCGTATTTTGAATTAGGAGAAGCCCTAGTGGCCATTGGCTCGGGCTCATTCTAGTAAAATAAATAAAGAATTAAAGTAAATGTTTTCTCAGGACCTGGCTATGGGCACTGATGTGAATGGAGAGAAGATAAGAGACCTGATGAGGAACATCGTACCAATCCTACTGGATCAAACCATAACAGCCTATGACAAGATTCGTATTATACTGTTATACATCATCCATAATGGAGGTGAGGAAATGGGGTTTTTTTTGGTGGGGCTTTATGTGATTCCATGAATATTGTATTGGCCTGCTAAGTGATCTTTTTTTCAGCAAAGTTCTGTCCATTTTGACTTAATAAAATCTTGAAGAGATCATTTCCACACTTTGTATTGTACCACTATGTGATCATTTCCACACTTTGTAGTCCCGCGGCCGTGGCTTAGTAGTTAGCGAGAGCGCTTTCGGAGCCTACTTTGATGTACCGTTCACGGGATCGAGTCCGGCTGTCGACCCTCAGGTATATGAGTGAGTCCGGCAATCGCGGGGGTGGTTTTTACGAGGTTTCCTCTCGGTTTTCCACCGTAATAAGGCAAGGAGCAGTGTGAAGCGGACAATCCGTCATCATATAAGTGAAATGCCCTTGAGTACGACGTTAAACCCCAATCAAACAAACAAACAAACCACACTTTGTATTGTAACTCTAGGAGATCATTTCCACACTTTGTATTGTTAGGCTATGAGATCATTTCCACACTTTGTATTGTACCGCTATGAGATCATTTCCACACTTTGTATTGTAACTCTAGGAGATCATTTCCACACTTTGTATTGTACCGCTATGAGATCATTTCCACACTTTGTATTGTACTGCTATGAGATCATTTCCACACTTTGTATTGTATCTCTATGAGATCATTTCCACACTTTGTATTGTAACTCTAGGAGATCATTTCCACACTTTGTATTGTAAGACTATGAGATCATTTCCACACTTTGTATTGTATCGCTATGAGATCATTTCCACACTTTGTATTGTAACTCTAGGAGATCATTTCCACACTTTGTATTGTAAGGCTATGAGATCATTTCCACACTTTGTATTGTACCGCTATGAGATCATTTCCACACTTTGTATTGTACCGCTATGAGATCATTGCCACAGTTTGTATTGTAACCTTTAGTTACATTAAACTGTTATTTTATGTGCCACTTTCGTACCAAGTTCCATGCATACACCAAATTCAAACTGGTTTAAAAATGTCTAACCTCCTGGTTAAAATGGTAGGGGATGTGTTTCACTCATTTCTACGCCTGTTTGTTCATGATGAGAACAGTAATGGTCCACGGTAATATTGAGTTTTGAAGGCCCTCATTATGTCACAAACTTGACACAGTGCCAGTTTCTTCTAACAAGTGACTGCCCTCTGGCTAAGGACAGTTTGTTTGAAGAGTAGCGATGCTGTCTTTACTTAGCACTGGATGAAAATTAACTTTCATTATGTAAACGCTTCACATCTTGGTTGTGCTAGTGTAATTTATTGTTGGAATACACCGCCGTCATATAAGTGAAATACCCTTAAACACGACATAAAACACCAATCAATCAAACAATCTAACAAGTTACATACATGTACATGCAACAATGAAAATGTCCCAATATTGAGAAAAACTGGGTGGCTGTAAAGATGCTTCTTGTTGCCGTGGTGCTATTGAACCAAAGGGGCATTAGAAGCTGCTTTAGGCCACCCATTAAGAAATATTTTGCATTGATACGGGAATAAAGGTAAAGGAAAAACTGATTTGTTTTATTTTCACTCAACAATCTTTGAGAATCAGAAAAATTCGTATATTTTGGCCAAGATCATTTTATCTCAGCACTCTGACCGTGTTAGCCCAAAATGGTTTTCTCCAGAACAGATCCACCATTTTGTCTAGTTTGACCCCAGCTTATATTAATATATCAACCATAAAATTGTCAACATAAGCAAAAGTAATTGCCAATTGCAGAGTTGTTTTGTTATAAATTAAATTCCACTGCTGGAAAACCAAACAATACAATAAGACTTTATTATAAATTCTGTTAATTTTTTCTAAACAGGAATATCTGAGGAGAATCTGGCCAAACTGGTTCAGCATGCCCAAATTCCACCCCAGGAGAAATTCATCATAAACAACATGCAGAATTTGGGGGTTCCAATCATTCAAGATGTGAGTATCAAAGGAAGATAATCTGCATAAAGCTTTGTTCTTTTTCAATTTTTTTCATCTGTAGTCTTCTTTCAATTCACAATTAGTTCACTTGCAAAATCTTTTCATTCATCAAGTGTGTTGAATGCACATTTATTTGAGTCTTTCAAAGTTATATTTATCTTATGAATATTATCTTTATTTCTTTTTTGTGGCACAACTTATTGGCACTAAAAGAGTTCCCCATCAGAACTGACTCAGTAGCTCACGAAAACCTATAACTTTGATCCTCGTTTGACGACAACCAGGCTTCAGAACTTAATAAAGCTGCCTTGTAAATTACCTGGTCACATATACTTTGACATTGGTTTTCAGAAAAAAATAGCTTAAAAATTGTTACTGTTGTAAAAAATACTATTTCAACCTATGGGGAAAAACAAAATTCACAAGGCTTTATTAACGTTTGTTTGTTAATTAGTAAAATTCGCAGATTGGCATTCCCTTGCCGTAAAGCGAGAACATTATTTTTGCAAAGGGATGTCACTCTGCTGTCGTAACGTCATAACTCAAAACCCTTGCACAGCAGCATTTGGAACAGATAGGTGGAGGGAGCTCCTATTACCCTGGTGCTCAAAGAGCCAAGGGGCAGCACAAAGACTATACCTGCATCTTGGGATTTTCCTGTCTTGTCAACAATCATTGTTTGTAGCCAATAATGACATGGTTTCATTTCAACTTTAGTGGATAACTGGTTCTTGCAGCATTTTTATTGGTCAAGACAAAAAATACAAAACAGTCAACCACTGAAAATTTAGTCTGAGAATACACCTTCACCCTCAAAGATGTTTTGTATATTCTGATTGTTATTTACAGGAGGGTGTTTTTTTTGTGTTATGTTAGTGGTTAGAAGAAAAGTAATAAGGTCTGAGGCTTTTCATGTGGGTAAAATGATGTGTAGAATCCAGTAAATTAAAAAATCTAGATGTCTAGATTGACCAATGTCAGCAGAGTAAAAGTGCAATATTCAAATATTAAGGTTAATTAACGTAAATTAATACTGATATTTTTGTATGGCCAGCACTTTTTTCTGTTCAAGAATAGAAAAAATGTTACATACTTCCTTGAGTTGAATTTTCCAGGTCTTCAGTAAAACCCATTTTAATTCATAACTCTTTTCCAGTTTTGATATTTATAGATTTTATACTATAAGATATCGTATACAATTAGATTTTGTTATCCAACATTATTTTGCTTAAGCCCTCTGGCTAAGGGAATTATGATTGAATTATTTTTATGCTGTCAGCTATGGAGGAGCATTAATTTTCTATGTTAGTATTTGTATACAACACTTCACATTATGGTTGTGTAGCTGTTCACTCTCCATCATTTAAAACAGCAATCAATCAATCAATATTTTGCTAATTCTTATATTGATGGTTGTATCATCCATCTCCTAATGAGCGAGTCTATGTTCTAACCAAGGTCACGTAAGGCTGAGCAATTAGAAAACAAGGAGTTATTTATGTCTGGTGTGGCACTCAACAGAAAGGCTTCATAGAGGCATGCTTGGTTGGTCGTGAAACGGTATGGTGTAACTTTAGTGTCCTGTGTGGCGGCAGTGACTTAGTGTTGGGGACACTCCCTCTCCTTGGTAGTGGGATACCCTTAAGTACACCAATGTATGGCTCACGGTTCGAGTCTGTCTGTCAATCGCCATTATATATGAGTGAGTTACACGATGTGGCTCAGATTATTGCAGGGGTTTCCACCCATTTGTCCAATGTATATAAGTAAGGGCTTAGGCACAGCGTGAAGTGGACAATCCCTCATCACATATGTGAAATTGCTTTGAGTACGACGATAAACCCCAATAAAACAAACAAACCGTACTTAGGAAAGTTGCTATTGACTTAAGTCTTAACTTGTGGGAATTTCATGAAACCTTTGCTAGGTTCTTTTCACTATTTTTATGGGCACCACAATCTTGTAAGTGAAATTATCTTATGAAGCATGTGGAAATCAAAATCCCATCAACGCAGACTAATGGACAAGCACCTGTTTAGTTGCTGACAGTCACCATGTTAATCAAATCAGTTTTAGTGGTTAACGTGCTGGACTACTGATCTTCTTTCGGTGTACCTCTCACAGGATCAAGTCTTCTTGTCGACCCCCGGTATATGCAGAAGTCCATAGGGTATAAAACTAGATGGTTTTCATGCAGTTTCCTCTCACTTTTCCACTTTAATTAAGTAAGGTAGAGTAATAAATGGGACAATCTGTCCTTCTATTTATAGTGAAATACCCTTGAGTATGACATTAAACCCCTCTTAAACAGCTATCTGGATATGAATAGTCGGGAGAACAAAAACAGCCTGTATGTGATCATAGGAAAAAGTTCTCAGTCCAAACCTCAGTATGGATCTACAACATGCAGAAGTCTTTGTCTTTTTGATGAGGATGAGTTCAGGAATTGAAGATATACATATATATATATATTTTAATTTTTGACACAAATAAATTATACATATCAAGTTAAGTTTATTAATATTTAATAATGTACAATTTATTACTGTTTCGCTAGTTAGTATCCTGCTTAATGATTCACTTTCAACATTAAATTTGCGACAAAATTAAATTATAAATGTTTTCAATTATATTGAGTAAGTTTATTAATAATGTTCATTTTATTTAGTGTTTAGCCAATTAGTATCTTGCTTACTGATTCACTTTCACTTTCAACATTAAAGAAAGATAATAAAAAAATCTAAGACTTCGTGTCTTCTATTATAGAAACTTCATTTTAATTTTCTTTCTATTTAAACAGTTTTTGTTGTGTATGTAGTGCTACGTGATGAAATAATAGAAATACGTGTAGTATAATTATTTCTGTGTGTTTTTTGTTCATATTTCTTATATGTCTAAATTTTGAATGTATGTTAAATGTTGTGAAACTTAGAAGACAATGGGGCTAATTCAACACAATATAATTTAAAAAAGTAAATGTAAATAATTTATTAGTAATTTCACATATGTTTTGATCAGTGAATCTTAAAATTCCAACCTGTGGACATGGCTAGGTGGTTAGTGTACTGAATTGCCAATCTTACATGGATGTAGTTGTATGTCTCCTAGGTTAGAGCCTACCAATGGACATCGTGTATGTAAGGATTGATTATAAACTTTACCCCTGCCCCTTCTATCTTCGGGGAGTTGGGGTTTATGAGACTCCTTCTTATTTTCCACCTTATTAAGGAAAGCAGATTAAGAAGTGGGCAATCCCATGCAATATAAGTAATATACCCGTTATTATGACGTTGGACTGCAATCAGACTTCAGTTTCGCTCTTTGATTTGTGTGCTTGAAAGAGGCTGATAGACATATCCTGCGCTCCCGTGGTCTCCTGGGGGACTGGAAATGGATTTGTTGTGGTTTTAAAAGCTCCCTGTTTTGACTCTTGAGTTGCACTCTTGGTTATACTGTAAACTGTCTCAAAACAAGAGTCAATTAGGCGCTAAATTTGTCTCCAGATCCTACATGTATATGTTATTGTCCAAATTTCTGCCCTGGAAAAAGGATTTGATTTGAACCGTAGATGTTTGTTTTTTCAGAGGTGGTAAAGCACTGTGCGATCATCTGGTCACTCTTAAGTTGGCAGTACAAGAGTTAAGTCAAGCACACTGATGATAAATACAGAATAAAACTTAAAACAAACTGCACTCTAAATCCTACATAAGAGATGTGTTCCCAAGTTTACTCAAATTCTATCAGGTTAATTAGCCTAGACTGGCTCCTTTTACCATTAGATATTTTATCAGCATTCTATTTGTCTTCTACTGTCACTGGCGGGTTTATGGAGGGAGATGCCTGTTGGCCTCAAAGCTAAGGGCCAACACAAAGTCCCTTCTGTTTGTGGTATCTTTGTATTAGATCTTTTGATTGGGATTTCTTGTCATTGTTTGTTGCCAGGGCAGTTTCCATAATCCATTGATGCCAAGCTCAAAGTGCAATCAAACAAACGATCTACTGACACTGTACTAAGCGGCCGTTAAATAAAGTCAATCAATGTATTGAACTAGTGTTGGAATGTGTGTTGAGCCCATAAAACCAAACGTCAATATATATATTTGCTGTTGCCATTCATATATGAAAATAAAAATCTAGCATAGGGAATAAACATCAAGATTCATTGATTGATGTTTTACACCACATTCAGCAGGATGTCAGCCGGACCTGCCTTCTATGCTATATTGTAACACAAACATAAACAAAAAAAGTATGAAAATACTCCTAAAAAAAACAATTTTTTTACACATACATTTCTTCTAGGGTAGGCAGGTCTGGTCAGCTATTTTAGGGCCTGAAAATCATACAGGTGTTAGTTTACCCATTAACTTATGATACCAGTCGTCATATACTTCAAAAGAGAAAGATAGAGAGAGACGGAGCGATAGCACTAAGACAAACTGTTCAACACTGATTTGTTTGGTCCATGTTACTCAGTCATTTGTTGACTGTTATGTCAAATAAATACAGGTGTCAATGTTTGTTTTAGAAAATTGAGAAAATATGCATTCTTAAGCTGTGTGCATTCATCGTTCTCAATTTTAAATTACATGTAGTTGAAGAGAGTTTGATCTTGTGGCTCTTGTTTTAAGATTAGACTGACTGTAACAACACACACAATTCTCATTTGTCCATTTTGTAGGAAACGTAAAATGTAGCTTGTAACGTTTCATTTTGTTTTTCTTTTAGGTTAATATTAATGCTTTCATTGTATTCAGTTCAAAATAGAACCATGTAGACTAACAAAGTGTACATGTTTGTCCCCGGAATTTACCCTATTGTTGTACTTTTCTTTATCCACGACCATGACGGCAGGAAATGAAAACTACTCGTAGCTCCTTTAAGATTTTACAAGACTGCTCTAGCTACGGAACATTTGGCTCCGAGTTACTTCAGGTGAGGACATCCCAGTGAGCCGTCTGAGATCGTCGTCGTCGTCGCTAACATTTTCACCTGATTACCTACGTATCATTATTATATATTTATATATATAACCCATAGTTTTTGTCAGTGTAGTCATTTGGGCGTGGATGAATGAGTTAACTCCCTTTTTGCTTTTCTTCAGTATCCAACGAGGTTTGTTCAATGTGCTCCTTATATGTAGTCATTTTTTGTCCATGTTCACAGTTTGCTGTCATTTGTTGTTTTTTCTTCACAAACGTACGGATTGTAAAAATAATGTTCAAGGCTAATTAATATTGCTCGTAAGTGTTTTTTTTTTAGTTTTTTTTATACAACTGTTAAAGAGTAATTTATATGGCTCATACGGTTTTTATTTTACAACTGACATGTGTAAATTGACACACATTGACTTAAGACCTGATAATATTACCTTCATACATCTCTTTTTATGAAAGTCCACTTTTTGACCTTGGATGACCTTTGCAAATGTCAAAGTTCAATGTTTGCCATCTGATGTCATTGGGACATGTTACACTGTAGGCCTACTGTTCCTGTTCTACAAACAGCTTTAAGCCCTGTGGCTAATGGTAGTTTCTTTTGAGTGTGTCTTTTTTTCTTCAAATAGAACCACTAGACTAACAAAGTTACATGTAACACTGGAGGAAGATTAACTTTCCAAATATATCAAAACACTTCACATTTTTGTTGTGCTGGTGTAAATTTTTGTTGGAATACATCAACGCTACATGTATATAAAATAAATTGCTACTACCTGTATTTAATTTTTTTCTTCAAAATTTTAAATATTTTGATGTTAATTGATCCGAGCCTATGTATACATGTAGGATTCTTGTTATGGCAAAAAGTGGGTGTTGCAGGCGGTCCTCCGACGCCAAAACGGTTGAGGTTCGTGACATCACAATGGATAAATGTGTGTGACATCATTTAAAAACGCCACTATCAGAAATGTTGTGATGTCAGAGTGCTGCCTTGCCATGTTTAAATTACCTCCCTTGCCAACTTTCCCAGACTCCGATTGTAGGCTTTTACAGCAACGACAGAAATGCCTCTTTGATAGAAATCAGTGATCTACACAGCCCATTTTCTATCGGGCCAATAACACATGAGTGGTACCCATTGTGTCAAGTAAATTTTCACAATGTCAATGTAACTAACCATTTTATTTTCCATTTTTATTGTTAAATGGCATATGCTTCACACAGTTTTTGCACCACATGTTATTCACTCTTCCATTCATTTAAGTTTATCCACTCAATTTTCATTATTTATTAACACTTGGTTTCGTTTCTGTGGCGCACTCATCTTTCCTGTTTTCAAAATGGCTAAGGTTTTAGCTGTTTTAAGTGAAAAATCACTCCCCTAGATGCACCAGGTAAACATGTTTGCACACTATGACCAGTATCCCTGATTGGCACGTTTATTATTTTAAGAAGCTTTTATTGCTACATGTAAGCCCCTGGTGCTATGTGACTATGGGTGGGCTTAATGGCATAGGGGTTTTAGTATCAACATCCAAATGAGGCTACCCTTTGAGGTAAACAACACTCGATTCTAGGGGACATAAAACAATTGTTAACTGAAATATTGGGTAAAACATGACAGTTCATGCATCATTTTGTCTTAATATTTAGGAACAACAGACGGCCTTGACAAAAACATTCCAACAACTTGTGACTACAGACAGCGAGACTTGTGATTTATAAACAGGTTTATTTTAACACAATTTTATTGTGTTTGTGGAGACAATCAGTTTAGCCACAGAGATCTGAGTGCAAATCCCAGTGGAGGCAAGCACAGTTTTCTTTCTGTGCGATAAAAAGATATTGGCCATTTTCTGAAAATTTTGTTCAAGTGCCCATTTGTCATGATTTTGACGCAGATTCAAAAACAAAAAAGCCTTTTATTGTTGTTTATTGACATTAATGTGGTTATCATATTTTGGATGCACATATATTTTGAGAAACCAAATTGAACCGAGATTAGAAAAAAGAAATTTACTCACTGTTTTGTCATTTTCGGCAAACTGTGAACTGGTCAACCCTTGAGTTTTGTTTTTGATCGTTTTGTTTTTTTCCAAAGCCTAGCCAATTTGTATGCGTGCATTTAAAATATTATGATTTCTTATTTTCATTGCCGTTAGGTTGTGGTTTTAAGATAAAGCTGTATTTAAAAGTCAATTATATGCGATTGATTTTGTTTATTTACAAATGAGTTTTATTTCAAAGTTGTTTATTTTTGTGGTTCAGGGAACCTTATTATATGTATGTGGTACTTTTCCATTTGATTTTAATGACTTTTGTTTAGTTTTAATCAGAGGTGTAGCAATTTTGTTCAGTTTTTAGTTTGAGTAAAAGTTTGCAATAAATAACTGTGAAAAATAATTTTTTCTATGTGGTCAGCCATGATCCTTTTCTTAGTGATGGAGGAACCAGTTGTTTTAGGGTGACCCAAAAGTCCCAGTTAAATACCCTTGAGCAAACACCAACATATTAGTCTGTATATGGGGCAGATGTTAAAAATCATGAAAGGTTAATGCAAAATGGTTTATTGCCTATAATCTGAGTGGGTTGTTCATATACTGGGAGGTGTCTTTGTATTCAATATTGCACTGATTTCTGTGTAGTTTTCTCTCATGTGCTTGCCATGTCAGACAAAGACAAATGTTGTTATATGAGTAAAATTCCTATAGGAGTTCAATAAAACCCAAGCCACCCAATCGAAATTGTTTTCCTGCCTCAGTGATGTGTACGGGTTATTGATCTATATGATCAGAAGGTGAAGTCTTCGCCTTTGCACCACATGCTATTGTTTGACAAACTGATAGCTTCATTAAGCAATGGCCCCTCTGGCTAAGGGCAGTTTGTTTTAGTGTAGCAATGCTGTCTTTTCCTAGCACAGGAGGTAGATTAACTTTCCAAATTATCAAAACTTCACATTTTTTGGTTGCACTGGTGTCAATTATTGTTTGGAATTCATCGCCCTCATAAAACACCATTTAATTATTGGCATTGGCGGCCCTACAGTTCTGTTGGTAGCACATTGAAGTATTTAATATCCTGAAAAAAGTGAAGTTTTATGATGACTGAGGAGTTAAAAGGGTGGTTTGTATGAGGTTTATTCTTGGTATTCCACATAAAACCCACTATGCAACCGTCTTATAGCCCACATTGCCTCTAGTGTGACGTTAAATTCCAGTCAAATATATAAATAAATTACTCAATAGAATATCATCATTGATGTTATAATATGTCTATAATCCAGATATACCGGTGATCAAAATGCATAATAAATACCATTTTTCTTCTACCCTTTGATTACATTTTTGATGAGTGGAAACATCCATTTCTTTTGTGGTTTCTGAGCCAATGGTTAAAACAAAGCTGGTTTGTTGTTGTGTTTCACTTTAAATCTGCACAGTTTGCCTAACTGAACCATGATTTGTGCAATTTGCTTGTGTTATATATCCATATATGTTGCGTTGAAATCACAGTTGGTTTCATTCAACCAATTATCTGGGAACATCATCTTGTTATGAACCAACCACTTGAACCCCTAATCAAACAAACAATACACTTTTATTCCCTACTCTGATTACCATGGAGCTTCCAGGATTTCGGAGGGTTTGTTAGAAACTCCTTGAAACTGTCCGAAATTTGAGAAGGTTTACGGTATATTATTGTCTGTCTGCACAACTTAATACTTGTATCTTGTTATTATTGCAGCATACTTTTTGTTTTTCCATTTGAAAGATGGCTACATATATAACATTGAATTTTCTATGAGTAATTGTTTCAGGCTCAGATCGGTACTTAATTTTTTTTAATTAAGAAAAAAACATTTGACGTTTAAACTCCTACAATAGGATTATGAGACTAATCAATTTACTATCATTATTAATTATTAGTGTTTATATTAAAGTTCTTATTTGAAACCAATGTGTACTTATTTCAATCTTTATATATATTTTTGTAGCTTGCATGCTAATATGATTTGGGATTGATACATTATTACATGTATATATATATTTTTTATTTTCAGTTTAAGTATGAGGCGTATGTATTTTGGGTGTGGTCTATTAGTTTTCATTACCTTCTTCCTTATGAAGTTGCATTAATAATATAATGTTTAATTTTAAAATGTTTAATTAATATATATTTCTTAAAAGCACAACTCCCAGCTTAGTATTATTAGAGATTAACATTTTTAAATTCAACCAGTAAAAATTATGTTTTAATTCTTTTTGACTTTTCCTCATACTTATGAGTATTTCTAAAATGCATTTTATAAATGTTCAATATATTATTTAAAGATATTTTAAATTCTGTTTGAATGTGTCCTTGGTGTATTGTTCATTTCAGGCTTCAGTCCAATTCTGACTATTCTTGCTGATTGGATAAGACCCAATCAAGATTGCTTTTCACTTTGTCCTAAACACTGTTGTTGAATAAAACATTGTCAAAGTTAAGAGTGAAACTACTGTTTGTATAAAGATGATGTAATTGTTTCTCTAGTGAAGAGTTTCATTTTATTAATGTTTGCCCCATTTCTAAATTTGGTTAAAATTGTAAACTTTATATTTGGTTTATTGCAGGGTGGGCGAAGGAAGAATTATCAACCATACCAACCGTTCAATCGCAAAGAACGGGTGTCTGAGCACACATTCCAGATGTCCAGATGGACACCATTTATCAAGGATATTCTGGAGGTAAAAGTATAGAGAAAAACTAATTAAAACAGTACCCTAAATCACCTCCAATTTCGTCCATAAAATGGCAACTTTAAAATTAATTTTAAAGACTTAGAAATGGTTACTGGGAGACAGATAAAACATTTTTCAGTTAGTAAACATCAGGATTTCTCAGAAAACATAAATTTGTTTACCAGGAACCATGTCTTAGTCCTTAAAATAACTTTTAAAGTAGCCATATTATGGACGAAATTGGAGGTGATTTAGGGTATGTACTTTTGGAGGGTATTCATTTTATCCCTGTACTATTGATCAGTATATCTTGAGGAAAACATACATATGCAAGAAATCTTTAAGTATTGCAGACTTCATTTAAAAAACTGTTCTTACCAAAGATATTACTGATGACATTGCCGTCATATGTCAGACAAAATTACCCATGTACACAATGTTAAATGCTAATCTATCAATCAATTGCAGTGTTAATTATATAACAAATGAAATAATGTACACCTGGATATGTTGGAAGTCAATCTAAATGGACCAATCTGTTTCTCTTATTCAGGATGTTGTTGAGGAGAAATTGGACCAGAAACATTTCCCGTTTTATTCCGGTGGAGCAGCCAGATCTGTTTACAGGGCCCCTCCTGTTAGGTAATGTCACTATATATGTAGCTATCAGAATGCCCTCCACTTGGCTTGCCATATGAGTGAAATAACCTTAAGTACAGCAAGAAACTACAATTAAACAAACGTTTATAGGTATACATGTATGAGTTAACGACTTGTTTTTATTTTATTGAGCATTCTTATTGGTTTACCTGTAGATAAGACAAAGTGGTCAAATAAGTAAAATACTTATACAACTATGGTAAACACTAATCAAACAAGTGAATATTAGACAGCATTTCTTTGAGTAAAGGAATTCGAAAGGTTAATTCATAGTGTTTATTATAGGTCTAAATGCTTGTTGAAATGTTTAGTGAAAGGCCAATATCATACCTCGTTACTGGATATATAGACCTCTGACTTTGGTCAGTATGTTCTAAGCATTTCATATCGTCTTCACTTACACACTGTGACAGGGTTTGTACAGTCCTTGGAAAACCCTGGTGTTCACATTTAGATTGTTCATAAAAGAATGTATACCATTATAATAAAGAGATGCGAATTTGCGCTGCAAATGACGTTGACATGTACTGTTTTTATACATCTGTCATAAGACAGGGTGTATTATGTGTTCACTTTGGTGGGAGATTGTACAGTTTCCTCTCAATATCTTTCTTAAAGTTTATCTTATTTTTTATCTAACTTGGTTACTAGCTACAACCTTTAAATACAAATGTTAATTTCGATGCTTAGCATTATCCCTGCATAATTAGATAACGTACTGCAATCTGAATGGTCAATTCATTTCAGCTCAGTATTTTGATTAAATATTGTCCCATACTTGTTAAACTCACTCAAAAATTACAACCTATGAAGAAGGTCAAGATTAATTGAGCCAAAACTGCAAAATTAATGAATGCTGCAATCTGAATGGTCAACTCATTTCCACTCTATATATTTCTCACAGTTTCTGCTCAATATCTTGCTTAAACTTTAGCCAATTTTTAACATATTTGGCCAGTTTGTTGACTGTGGCATCAAGGGTCCTTTCCTTCAGCCATAGGATATGCTGTCATATGACTGAAATAACCTAAGAATGGTTTTTAACTCCTATCAAACAAGGAATCCTCAATAAATCAATCTATTTATCACCAACTCTATTGTTTAGGGATGACCCACTCAAACCAACAGGGAGGTAAGAAATGGTTTTGGGAATTGTAGAGTACATGTATTACCCATGGAGTTTTGGAGCGTTTGTAGAGGTCATAAGATTACACCAGTAATTAGTAAATTTATATACATTTTTAGTTATATATAATTACTTTTTCCTTGTCCTACCCCTTCCCCTTTCCAACATTTTAGCATACTATGATCCCATCCATTCGGAAGTATAGCAGAATCCTTCTAACAAGATACATGTGAATATCAAAAATTATTCCAAACATAGGAGCCCTCTGTCAAAGGGCAGTTTATTTGAAGAGAAGCAATGCTGGCTTTACTTAGCAGTGGAGGAAGATAAACTTTCCAACAGGATCAAAACACCTCACATTTTATGGTTGAACACACTGTCATGTATAAGGAAATACCCTTAAACAAGGCGTAAAACTCCAATCAATGAATCAATCCAAAAACAGGATTGTAATATTAGATTATTAGATTCTGAAAACAATGATCTTATTCCTTTATGATGTTCTCATTATAATGTTGAGTTATTTTTATAGCTTTTTTTAGATTTGTAGAGAATATTACGGATACGGGCATATTATTTTTTTTCTTTTTCTTTTGCAAACAGCACAATGTAATTAATATGTCTTTTATTTTCAAATTTCAAAGTAGATATGATGTGTTAATACTTATTGGTTGTACAGTTTTGTTTGTCATCCCATTTGGTTGGTTTAATAACACACCCCTCAATCTGTCTGAGTTTGAAGCATAGACAAACTGCTTTATTTAGCACTGGAGGAACATATATTTTCAAGCAGGCATTTTGGGACAAACATTGTAACAATACCAAAATAAACCTTTATTTCAGACAAAACTCCATAAAAAGGCCCTACAAACACACAAAAAAGTATCGCATACACGCATATCTATAGGCTGCTACTTTGGATCACTGAATCGAATTAGAAGAATCGAGTAAAATAATTGAGAATCGAACTGAATCGAGGAAAGGTCAAATCGTGACAGCCCTAATTGTATCAATCAGATCCTGTTACTTTTATTTTAAAATGGATTTTTCTATTTGAATGTTACTCAATTTTACAGTTTGTATTTATTAACATGTCTATCTATAAAGTTAAGGAAAAAAAATGTCTTTTCTTGGCAGTGTTCGTTATGGGAATTGGCATAAGGAGAAAGGACAGGCCAGTTACAAGTCTGGTCCTCGTGTTATAATATTCATTATTGGTGGGGTGTCTTACTCGGAGATGAGGTGTGCTTACGAGGTCACTCAGGCAGTGCGCAATTGGGAAGTTCTTATTGGTAAGTCCGTTGTTATGTGTCCATACCTGCTTACCTGGTGAATTTTGCAATATGTTGTACACAGAATGATTGTTGAATGTAACAATATGTCATTAAAATACACAAAGAAATTATCATCAGATGCAAAAATATAACACAAAAATACCCATATTGGTCAGAAAATCATCAAAAAACAATTTTCTTACACATAAATTTCTTCCAAAGTTTTCAGATCTGGGCTTCCATTAGGACTGAGTTTGTGGCAACATACTTAATATTTAATATCCCCTTTAGCTACATGGAGGGTTGGAGCTTCCTATTGCCCTGGTGCTCCCAGAGCCAAAGGGGTACATGAAGCCGATTAGTTTGTGGTGTCTTGGTATAACATACTGTGAGTGTTGAGTATTTGTCCTGTCTTGTCTTAGTTTGTCGCCAGTGGTGTGGAGGGTGGTTTCCTTCACCTATTAGGTTGGCACGCCATCACTAAATCTTTAATACGGCGTTAAACCCCAATCAAACAAACATACCCGACAAACCTCTTAAGCTGCTGTGGGATACATCAGTATGTCCAGAAATGATAGTTAGTTTTCTTTGGATTAAGTCTACACTAATGTAACCAGCGATAGACCTTTACCCGTTCTTCATATACACTGGTTGAAAAAGAAGCTTATTCCATGTATTTCCTGAAACAATTTGATCTAATCAAATGTCTTGGTTTGATCATCATTCAAAATTCAATTGGCTGATCTGATCACATAAGCACCGTTTCTAACAATAGCACAATAAAAATGGATAGGCCTTTGTACTTGGTAAGCGGACATCCCTTCAATGACATCCTGTAAAAAAGAGTTTGCAGCCGCTTTGGGCTGGAGGTACGAAAGAAGTAGTTTTTTCAGAAAAGCATTTGTTAAATAACTTTACTGTACTCTGTCTGCTTTTGTCTATTGGGGAAAATGATCTACGTTCCTGTTTATGACTTTGTCTGCGAGCCTTATGTTAAGTCCATGGATTTATTTGTAGTAGATCAAGCACTCATAACATATATTTTATGTAAGATTAAGTGTTCATCAAATGGGAATTTTGCATAAATGTCCAATTAAATTTGTTATTTTAATATAACTGAGTTGAGACTCAACAGCAAATACAAAATATTCTCTTATTCTTATTTAATAGTTCACATTCAGTTGATTAAATTATCTCCCTTTGATTGCAGGCGCAACACACATTTTGACACCAGAGGTTCTTCTAAGCGATCTTCGAGAACTCAGCAGTTAAGGTCGGAGGTCACAGTCACAAAGTTCTCCCTTTAGACGGATTAAATATCATGTTTTCAATCTTAAGCGATAACTTGAAAATAAATGTGTTTTTATTTTATAGTATATTTGAGCTAATGTTACAAAACAGAATTTAATAATATTTTTTTGGCATTAAGGAGGAAAATTGTACACCCAGTCCTGTTGGCTTTGTTTGTGTGTTTACAAAGTATTGGATTTTACAGTGTAAACCTGCTAGACTTTTTGTTTTGAAGTTGAGATTAATAAACAGCACATATATAGTATACTTGTGAAACTGTACCAATTAGATCAAATTTCAGTATCTTTTTTAGCATTTCATGTTTTTTCATTTCATTTCATTTCAATCTTTATTCAAAGTTGGAGATATTTACAAAGAGAAACTTTAGCTGCAAAGCTATTGACCCAATGATGATAGCTACTTCTTTGATAGCTAGATCTTTACCTTCATAAGTGTTTTTTACGAGGAGCATTAATTACAAGCTTCAAAATCTTCACGATAAATTTGAATAAAGCACAAATTATCTGGCAGGGAAATATTGATGCGAGGACAGCTTTAAATAACAAATAAACTGTATAATATGGTGACTACGAAGAAAGAATCAGTGACTGATGAGGAAGCTTTAAAAAAAATTGACCTAAATTAAATTGTATGTCAGTGGCATAGGTGGCACTGCCAGTTATATGAGTAATAGATTTATCTCCCTTTTTTAGCCACTGACTTACCCCATTGTTATAAACAATACAGACCCACTCTGTGGCTGTTTCATTAGAGATGGCTGCTTTAAATATGTGTTCACCCAGTGCTGCTGTTAATTGTCTGTGAATTTTTAATCTTAATACTGTATCATATTTGTTTATATTAAATAATGTTTAATATTAATTAATATAAATTAGTCTGATTTTGTTTGTTTATTAGTTGTTATTGTAATTTTTGTACATTTTTGTGTAAATTGTATCCCATACTTACATTCTTAGGGAAGACCCCTTCTTAGTGTGATTGTTTCTCGTGTGAAACTGAACATGCCTGTTGAGGCTCCTTAAAGTTTGTTTTGTTTATGTCAAAGTTTAGCTGGGACAACACTGCATGTGGCATAAAACACTTATCAATCGATAAGAGCAGAAGTATATAGACTATTGTAAATCTTGTAACATTTCAAACAGGTTTGAAGGCTTTTGCAAATGGGGACTACACAAGCCCACAGTAGTTTCTTTCAAACAATTTTGTACATTCAAAAGTTATGCGTGTTTCTTGATATTATGAATAAACAGTGTAAAATGTAATGTTTATTTAAGGCTTTAAAAAGAGACATATTAACAGGAATTAATAAGAAGTTAACAATCAGTCGTCATATAAGTGAAATACTACTGAGTATGACGTCAAAGCCCCCAACAAAGAAACAAACAAATTGAATTTATTTTACTTCAGTCTTGAATAGCTGAACTTAAGTTTTCAATAGCTTGACTTGAGTTCTTTAAAATTTTGATTCAGTTTGAAACCGTTTGGTTCGGTTTTCAATATTTTCACCTTGAATTGGATTAATTGTTGAGAATATTTGAATCAAATTTTAACATTTTATTGTACCTACTATAAGCTTCCTATAGATGTCACTTCCACTGAATCTAGAAATGTATTAATTCTAAATAGGTTTCAGGTGTATATTTAGGTAGTATAAAGTGCAATAAACAGTTCTATTATTGTCTAGTCCCAATGTTTTACAGTACGTGCATTCTACTACATTGTTCTCTGTATGTATAACGATTGTAAATAGACAACAAGAAATACATGTACATATGTTCTTTTTCATTGTGTTTTTGGATAAATTTGAGAAATAAATCATGTCTTTAAATTCTGGGACCAAAATAGTTTGTATATTTATGTTAAGTTACATGAACATGTATTTGTTTTTTGAAAACTTTTTGAAGCACCAATTTGCATACTGATAATATACCGAGCTGATAACGTTATATATTAATATGTTTTTGAATTAGTTAAATAAATATAATATATCATTGTGTAAGAAGTTATTTAACATAAAAGAATGTGTAGCTTAGTAGGTATGTATATATATATTTTTTTTTTATCTGTACAACTGATTCTCTTAATTCTGAGTAATCAAGATGCTAAACACAGACTGTATTTCTGTCAATCGAATAGTAAAATTATGATTGAAATTCACATATTATTATGTTAATTGAGAAATCAAGCGGACTCTTGGAGATGGGATTTACAGTAAAAAAGAGTTGTTCTCTAATTACAAGGTTTCTTTTTCTGAAGTTTGTTTGAATTTCATAATGTAGACTTATATCTGATGCTTGAAGAAATGTTCATAAAAGCCTAATGTCATTCCCAGTAAATCTATGTATTTGTATTTAAGTCCGTTTCTAATTTATTCTGTATAAAATAACATACCTGTAAAGTTTGTTTCATTATAATAACTATCAGTAGATGTTACACAAAGAATGTTATAAAGATAGCTGTTTATATAATTACATCTTGGTCTAATGTCATGACATCAATACTGTATGGGGTATTTTTTCTCATACAATTTTTCGTAAAACTATCCTTTCTATTATAAAAAAGAGCATACCAATGGGGGTTGCCCAGTGACTAAAAAACGAAGATAAATGAGTAATTCTTGTATAACTTGTCATGTCAACTATGTCATTGACTATTAAACAATACCATTTAGTTGAATATGCATACATGGCTATTGTTAGTCAAGGAGATAGATGGCGCTGTCAGCTATATAATGAACAGATTTATCTCCCTCTTTAGCCACTGGCCAACCCCATTATTAAGGTTCCCTGCAGGTGAAATACTCTTGTTAAATTAACTTGTTGTTGTGAATGACTTTTATAGGTCACTAGGGGAAGTTTAGGGTTAATAGTTGTATAGTTCATACCCAGGTTTGTCAGTATACTTACATCTATGCATCAGTATAAAACTTATATATAAATATACATGATGTTCACTTTTTTCTCGCGCTATTAAATAAAGTTTTTTCTTCACACTTTCAAGTTGTTTGTTTGCTAATCATGACCTCATTTGTACCAACAAAGTCTGATTATAAATACAAATCCTTTCACTTTAGCTGCTGGCGAAAGAACGGAGATTTTTCTGAAATTGCCAAAAATTAAATTAGGTCATACCAGGCCAGTTTCAAAAGAGAGTTGTTTACGTTTTATCTCATGCCATTATCGTTTAACTGACTGTAAAATTGCTTTTCCTGCAGCCAATCAAAGTTTGTTTGAAGATTCAGATTAGAAACTGCTAATGAGGGATTTTGATTGGATATTTGAACACGCAAACCTCCCTTTACTGTTCAGCGGCTGTGACAAAAGGATTTGTAAATGTAAATAGTCGCTGGTTCATGAGCGTGTTCACTGCGATGAAAGACCGAAGTCTGAGGTAACTTTTGACAAGCTGTTGAAACAATAATGCTAGCGCCCTACAGCTTGCCATTGCAAGAGTCAAAATGCGTAAGACGAGACTTTCACATGATCACCCTGGCTTCAAATCGTGATTAAAACGTGCCAAAAATTTCATTGGACTATTGTAGAAACAAGCAGCCAATCAGAAAGTCGTTTGTGGCATGTTTTATGGTGAAAAGAAAGCACGTCTTGTTCATCCGAACACATGGTATCTATATATATAGATTCCTATAACGAGGCCATGCGACATAACGCTGCTGATTTGTATTCTGGCTTAGCCTCATATGCTGGATTTCTATTGGCACTTACATCCAAAATCATGGGAACCCCAGCCTAATAAATACAACAAAAAAAACCAAATAGCGTTTTTGCTACAAATTTTGTTGGCAAAGGGCAATTTATAACAAGGAACATATTTCTAGTAATTATTATAAATTTCGTTTTGATTTATCTGATCAGTTATAGAAGGAATTAGTCCAAGACTGATAAATATTATTTTTTTTATTTTTTATTTTTAATTATGTCAAAAGATTTATTAAACTCCATTGGCTATTTACACCTTCACTTTGTTTTCAAAAGATCAACATTAATAGCATATAATATATGTATTTGGAAAGAAATTATAACAACCGTAAGATAAAAACCAGTTGTTATATTAGCATTTTTATTTAAAAAAAATTACGTTACAACTTACCAATGCAATTTGTAATAACGCATTTGCAATAATTATTACCAATAGCGTTTTTATTCATCTGAGATGATTCACACAACTTCAATAATTAGTTGAAGAATCATGAATATTGTGGGGGTTTTTTGTGTTGTATTTTACATTTTGTCAAAAGAAACAACGTGTACTTTTATTTCTTGACAAAAGATCAACATTAATATCATAGAATATATTATAAAGGATAGTGTCAATACATGGCGCTGTGGTCTCCATTATTTACGTGATGCCGAAAAGCAGATTCAAAGTCGTAAAACGGCCAAAATGATTAAAACTGGAAGTTGGAAGTGCTTGTAAAATAAAACCGTCCTTAGCTATTCATATGTCCATCTACTGTTGGTGAAAGATGAGATGCTGAACACGATGACGAGCTTGTTAGCTTAGAATGCGAACTGAAACCTTGGAAGCTGGAAACGACGTGGGGATTTTCTGCTTCCAACTTTGCCACGTTTGTTTCGGAAGTTAGAAGTGAGAAGCGATGTCGAGCTTTCCATCTGTTCAGCTTTGAAAATCAAAAGCTGGAAG
>JAQQZZ010012416.1:0-11498 GCA_030265115.1 Mopalia vespertina | reverse complement strand
TTTGTGTTATTTATTTATTTTTTATTGCTTGCCAGGGGGGGGGGTGTATTAGAATAAGCGAAGCGCTTTGGTGCAGATATCTGGTGGTTAACCATATTGTAACGATCAAGTACCATATACTTTGTCAACACAGACTGCAACTTTGGGATTATTTTGAAGAATTCTGTTCATATTAGCAATTTAATCAGATAAAACAAACTTATACCCATATTAGGCCTACTCACACAAATTGTTCTGTGTTAAATGGAATATTCCGCATGACAAGCATTGGGCCACGGACTATTGGACTGCATCGCTTTTTCGCCCTGCAGTCCGATTTTATAATAAAGTCAAGCTAATTATTGGACGGGGCACAATTGTTTTTAGGAAGAATTTAGTGTGTTTAGTTTAAAGTCTTATGTAGTCAGAGGGTTTTTGTATAATTTTCCGTTAAAAACTGAAATAATTCTCATTATAGTGCAGAATTTAAATGCCATTGCTCGAAATAGTTCAAATATCGTCTTTACAAGCTCCCTCGCTTATATAGAGCATAGTCTGCGATAAACAATTTAAGAGACAATAAGCGAAGACGTATCCTTTATGCAAAATATTTTATTTAAGCAAATAAAACGATAACGTAGTCATACTTTAACATCATGTTAGTTTTAACTATTAAAATAATTTTCATTATAAAAGTGAAACTAAATGTCACTTCTCACAATAGTTCAGATACGATCTTTACAAGTTCCCTCACTAACATCTGGGATAATATTGCATAATAAATAAGATTTATTAACCTGCATTTCAGGACTAGTATTAATTTTAGTTTATTAATTCATGCTCATACAGACCCAAGGGATCCATTAACAGAGATGATAACAAAATAGCAGATAAAAGCAGGAACAGATAGAACCATGAATGCCAAAAAGCAAGAAAAATCAGACTTGTGAAGTATAAAATTGATCTACATTTGCTTTTAAATTGTGTAAATGCATGAGGTTAAGATATCGATATCATAAGAGCAAGACACGGTTTTAAAAAGATATTGAGATCTAACTAAAACATTTTTTTACTAACAATAAACGACAGGTAGGTGGATAAAATAGGTTCTTAGACCGTGATATTCTAGTTGGTATTTTATAAGATATCATTCCTATAAGATAAGGGGAATTAAAAGAACTATTTGCATAACGATGTAGATATATTAAATCAAAGCATTTGCGTCTACAAACAAGAGATGGTAAATTGAAACGTTTACACAAATCATCATAATCTTTGCGATGATATTCTAGAGACGACTTGTTACATATAAATTTCACAAATCTTTTTTGAACGCCTTCTATTCTTTCACATAATGTTATTTGGTATGGGTTCCAAACAACGCAAGCATATTCTAAATTGCTTCGTATTAGACATAGACACAGCTAATTTAT
This sequence comes from Mopalia vespertina, assembly GCA_030265115.1. Taxonomy (NCBI): domain Eukaryota; kingdom Metazoa; phylum Mollusca; class Polyplacophora; order Chitonida; family Mopaliidae; genus Mopalia; species Mopalia vespertina. The sequence continues at coordinate 10,086 of JAQQZZ010012416.1, read as the reverse complement.
AATTTATACAGTTCTGCTTAAAAAATCCAAGCATTTGATAGGGTTTGTTCCCAATATGTGCATAGAAAAACTCAGATTAATTGTAAGATAGACCCCAATATCGTTGATTTCATTTAACCCATACCAGAGTTTCCGTTCCTATAACATAATCATATTGTACAGTGTTCTTCTTTAAAATAAAATTTTATAGTAAAACATTTATTCAAATTAAGTTTCAGTTGCCAATTATTATGACACCATAAGAAAAACCTATTAATATCTTCTTGTAAAAGGGGACAATTATTCTGACAGAGTATTGTTTTAAAAATAATTACATCGTCAGCAAAAAGCAAGATCCTTGAGATAACAAAGCCTGATGTAATGTCATTGACAAATAAAGATGGTCCTAATATTGACCCCTGTGGTACTCCAGATGGTACATCTGTCCAGTTAGACACGTTACAATTAATTATAACTCGCTGTTTTCTGTTATACAAGTAAGATGTAAACCAATTTAATATGCTGCTCGAACTTCATACCACTTTAATTTGTGCAACAAACGCTCATGACGTACTAAGTCAAAGCACTGACTGACAAATGACAAGGCTTCGTACCTCGCACTGTTTCTTAATCAACCGTAAACAGAAGAAAGTCATCGTGCAAACACTTTAGTCAGCGAATCCGTAATCTAGAAATTCCAAAGTCGAATGTAAACGATCTGTATTTCATTCCAGTGTTCCACTTGTCTCACTTCAGGAAGGTCATCTATATCGTTGTGGGTATGATTTTGAAACTATCTGAACTCAAGAACTCATATAATTGGCGTCAAAGGATTATCTAAAGGGTTTGATATAAAACAAAATGGTCGTTCAATATTTCCTCAACCAGACTTGGGCTCCGTTGACTGCCTCTTAATCAACCGTAAACAGAAGAAATTCATTGTGCAAACACTTAAGTCAGCGAATCCGTAATCTAGAAATCCCAAAGTCGAAAGTAAAGGATTTGTATTTTATTCTAGTGTCCCCTTTGTCTCACTTCAGGAAAGCTATCTAATATCATTGTGGTGTTAAACCTTCATATACAGTAGAGTCAGGTCCATTGACATAATCACTGCTCTGCAATTCACTGTACACTTTGACGTCATCTACGTTTCCACCATTCACGAGTTGGCTGTGATTTGCCGTGCTGATACCAGAACGAGAGCTAACACGGCCTTGGTCTGAAATATTAACGTTGTAATAATCAGTACTTCCTTCTTCAGTTGTGTGTCTTTGTAAACCGTCCCTTTGAGTTGAATCATCCTTTCTTCTGTATCTACATTTTACACAATACACGATAGAGTCGGGTACACCTCGGTGAACTGTCAAACTAAAATACACACACACACAAAACAGCGAATGAAAGGTTATATTTTAGTTAACTGGTACATCAATTTCTAGAAATCTTCGAGTATTTATTTATTTATTTTTTTTGGTGCCCCCAATATAACCCCCAATAGGTTATATTTTAGTTAAATGTATGTAATTCACAATATAAACATTAATAAATCATCTTTCTTTTTTTTAATTTTATTTTTTAAAATGAAACAACACATACAGGAAGATGGAAAATAATGTTTATTTGTGTATGTTTATATATTTCTCCCCTTCTCTTTGGTGTCCTAAGCACGTGCTTATTTGGCTTAATATGGTTAATCCAGCCCTGTTCTTATGGCATTTTGTAACCATCAAGTGCCATTTAGCTTTTCAACCCAGACCGGGAACTTTGGGATTAACCAGCGCCATTATTATCTTACCAGGAAGTCACGAGGGGATAAAAAAAAATTGAAAATGAGTAATGTAGGTCAACAGAAAATTGAACAACTTTATCATTTAAGAATGATTAAACTTGTTAGTATCTTTATATGGGTTTGTTTGTTTGTTTGATCGGGGTGACTCTGGTATCTTTAAAAATGAAAATGGATTGATCTACAGCCTAATTACATCATAGCATAGTCCAGGTGTATTTATACAGCTGTTATTCGCCGACGTCGACCGCACAATTTACGCTGTTTTAGCGAATATCACTACATTAAAATAGTCCTGGTTTATGACCAAGTGAGCTGTACGTAAGCCATGGGGGTCAGACGGTTTCCCGTTTTAATCAAATGTTCTTATGGTTGCCTGGTCGGCATGTGCATTATGAAGTTTGTCATGCATTTTGATTTCTGCTTTCTTTGATTGCCTAATGGGCATTTATATTTTGTATGGTCTCGTGTTTCGTTTTTGTTTAGGCCTACTTCACAGACGAGCCGTCCCGATAATTGTGGAATGGTTAATTACGCATAACATTTTACAATTAGATATAGTGGATAGATTTTACTAATGATTAAAATTAAGAATAAGCTAACATTATCTTTCTTATTTCACCGACGTTGATTTTTAAATCATTTGATTTAGGCCTACTGCTTTATGTTTAGAACGTGCATGGAAAGAAATATCTGTCAACAAGCGTGTTACTGAAATCTGTCCAACATTTTCTTTCAGTCGCTTTCGTAGATGTGGTTTGGGGAATCACAGAACAAATTAAAGAAATAATGGTGCTTTGTGGGTTCTTTCGAAAAGAGTATGGTTCTATAGGAACCATTACGATAAAAACGATTCTTTGATATAAGAAGAAAGGGAGAAATACTTGGATCAGTTCCTATGAGGGTTCCATACAGAACCATAAAGGGTTCCACCAAAGCAATGACTGAAGAACTCTTAAGGGTTCCATAACAGCCACAGTTTTCTAACAGTGTAGGTATATATAATACTGTAATTTTATTCCTGCCATAACACTGACAAATATTCTGAATTCATTGGAATATACTCAATAGTTTGATATTCTGATTCCCAGTCAATGTCTAAACCCTTTTATTTAATCGGAACAAAGTTCATTTGACAAAGTCTCATTACCAGAGCGTGATAGTTGCACCCAGCACGAAACCTATCAACACGCCACCAACGGTAGCAGCCGGCATATCACCTAAAATAAAAGGTACAATAGTTAGAAGAGAGTCCGTCATATAACATTGAACTATAATTAAGGGTTTGATTTTGACATTATCTTAACTCAAGAACTAATGAATGGCGTCAAAGGATGATCGGAGCGCGTAATATAATTCAATGTTCGTTCAAATTGTCCTAAACAGACTAAAACCTGTACTCAAGATGAAAGATCAACGATTTTCGGCCAAAACTTGTTATTTTCTTTATATACTTTGAAAGAAAATAACCCATGTCGCATTTGCAATCGGGTAGACATAGCCGTTAATTAGTTAGCAGTACACTGTTAAGACCTTTTAAAGATGTCTATATATTGAGTTATACAGATCCCTTGTAGTTATATAAGACGTCTCATGATTGGTGAAGCTCAGTGTTGACCGAAGTAAAACAAACTTATATTTGTTTATTTTATGACATTTATTAAGTTAACGTATACAAAAAACAACAACGAGGGATAGATCCAGTGGCATAGCTAGGGTACTCTACTCCAGGGCCCAACACGACTTTTCGCCCGCACACTTTACGGCATGACTCATTGAGGAATTTAAGCCAATAAGTTTTACTTACAACTTCTCAATTTAATATAATAATATAAAATATGAAACTAGAAACAACTAATATATAGACGATTTTAATTGGATGTTAAAAAGTAAACCCTGCTATGTCAATACTCGAGTAAAGGGCATACTTTTATCAGAGGATATAATGATTTATGTATATCCGATGATTAATGAGACTACACTTACGTGTGTAGTCAGGAGGTTTGTCTGTGGATCGCACTTCTTCATGGTATGTTGTGGACTGCGTCTGCCGCTGACTTGTGTAACTCAACTGTGTTTGAGTTTCTTCAAGTGTGGACGGAGCAGCTGTGGACGGACCTTTCAAAGTTAAATAAGTTCTGATTACAAACACTTACCGATTAATACTTATGACGCTTAGAAATATATATTATAGACGCGGCTTTATTTCTGAAGATATAAAAGTGTGAAATCCAGCAGTTGTCTTTATGATTACAATAAGCTAATAGCCATTTCTTCTAATAAATGCAACACAAATTTAGCCCACAAACTATCTCATAAAGACCCTTTTGACGAAACTGTTCATTCAAATAGATATTTGTTATTGAACGTTCAGTACTGATGCCAGCTTAATATTAAATACTAATTAACGGTGAGTTCGTTTTAAAACAAATACTTACCCGGAATACAAATGTAGCTATACGACACAAAACTTAATTTCACCAATGAAGGACCAGTACGCCAACACCTGTCTATAAGTTGTCTTCTCCTGGATGTTATAACGTTGCATGAACTGGTTTGATTACATGCCATGGCAATTCTTTCTGTTATGCTGTTCTCGTACCGATGTCTTTGGTTACAGTTGGCGATGACATTGACAAGGTCGGTTGAATTACCAGGACATCCTGACTCTCTGTATGCCGAGTACACCCCTGTTAATTCAAATATCGCACCCTTCTGACACACCACTTCCTTAAAGGGTCCGTCGAATGGACAAACATGAATCCATTGGTCTGAAAATACAGGTTTACAATAAAGTTTTGTGAAATGCAATAATGGCAATATAGTTTATATGAACATTTTCATTTATAATTAATTCCAATATGGCGACTCTTGTGGTGTCGGAGAGGACTTATGAAAGAAAATGAGTCAAAATAAAAACGTAGCTACTTTATGCAAAGGACCGTTAAAATTCAAGTTGGGTCTATGGTGATCACCTAGCCTTAAATGACATTTTGCCTTCCCCATTTTCTTGTTGCAATAAATGTCAAATTGATTCATTGATTGCGGTTTAACGCCGTACTTAAGGTTATTTCACTCACACGACGGCGTGCCAGTCCAATGGGTGACGGAAACCACCCTGACACCACTGGCAACCAACAAAAACATCACAGGACAAATACAGGACACTCACAGGACAATACGAAGACATCACAAATATATCGGCTTCCTCTATATAGCCGAGAAAGCAGCAGGGCAACAGGAAGCTCCCTCTAACCACCCGCTGCTATATGTTAGATATCTGACATTTAACATGACAACAAGAAAATGGGGAAGGCAAGACGTCGTTTAAAGCTAGGTGGTCATAGAATTAAAACCTACGTATATGCAGCTTCATTTTCGGTTGATATCCTTTAATTAATATTATATGGTTGAGAACGGCGTCAGAATAGACACGAAACTGCATCACTGATAATTAAACCAATAGTCAAATTTAAAAAAAAAACTGTTGTGTTATGATTATTTTAACTATTTCTATGTTTCTCATGTTTGTAAAAAAAAACAAATGTGATAATATGTTCAATTTGCTATCCGGATTGAGTTACACTAAAACTTTTCAACACTCAAATAATAATAATAAAGTGGAGGTCCTAATTATGTTAAATCCAGTCTATTGATTGTCTGTTGCTACTCACCTTGACAAAGTGATGTTCCCAAAAGAATGCCCAGCAAAACCCAATGGTATGGTTCTTCGAACTTTAACATTTTGTTTAGCTGTCTGTCGTACAAACAGCTTCCTTCTTGGACCCATGTAGGCCTTAACTTTTAAAGTTAATCTAAAACCGTTCCGCCCTTGTGATCTTGTAAGCAAGTAGGACTATATAGTTATTCAATACATGTTTTGGTATTATGCATTGTTATATATCTCTAAAAAAAAGACATTAGATAAATGTACATGAATGCTCATAAACTTGGCTATGTTTATAAACAGAAGCGAAATCAAGAGCTCATAAATAGACAACTCTTATCTTTGGTGTTAAAGATAATTCCAATCCATAGTAAGGCCATGGTTGAGTGCCGTCTGCGCGTCGGACTACTGATCCTCCTGCGATGTTCTGCACACAACCGTGGTTATAGCCGGTCAGATTACTAATCCTCATTCGATGTACCGGACACATTCGCGCTTAGCGTGTCTGTCAGCTTATCCTCCTTCGATGTGCCCTGGTTAGCGTTTCGGACAACAGCTCTTCCGTCGATGTACCGCACACATTCGTGGTTAGCGTATCGGGCTACTTAACCCGTGGGAGATTTAAAAGGGACGCAGTCTATATATAGAGATACCATGTGTTCGGATGATGGCCGTTGGCCGGACAAAAGCATAGAGCAAAACACTGAAAACGTCATCTTCTCTAGTCAACAGTTTTATTTCGAGCTATTCTGCATAACAACCCTTGGCAGATAAATCGCATATAATCGGACTCATTGATTGATTACTTTGCTTGATTTCTTTGGGTCGTTCCCTGGTGTGATTGCTCTGAGAGTTTTATTTTGGCTGATTCCTTCGGTCAGTTCCTGTGGGTAAGTATTTTGGGTGTTACCTTTTAGTTCTTCCTTTGTGTAATCTGTGGTTTCTAGTTGCGGTTTCTTTGGGTGATTCCTTTGAGTGGTTTCTTTGGGTGGTTCCTTTCGCTCGATTCCTTTGAGTAGTTCATATGGATTATTCCTTTGGGCGATTCCTTTGTGTGATTCCTTTTGGTGATTCCTGTGAGTTGTTCCTTTTGATGTTTCCTGTGAGTGTTTCCTTTGTATGATTCCTGGGAGTTATTCCTTTGTGTGATTGACGTAAATTATTCCTTTGGGTGATTTATATGAGTTATTCCTTTTGGTGACTCCTTTTGAGTGGTTCCTATGAGTGGTTCTTCGTTTTCGTTTTCTTTGGTGATTCCTTCGGGTGGTTTTCTTTTGTGATTCATTTTATTGCTACATTTGGCTGGTTCCTTTTGGTGATTCCTTTGGGTGATTTTGGGGGTGTTTCCTCTGATTTGTTCCTTTGGGTGATTCTTTTAGGTTGTTCCTTTCAGTGTTGCGTTAGGTGATTCCTTTGGGCGATTCCTGTGCTTGATTTTCTTGTGAGATTCCTTTGGGTGTTTCATTTTGGTGCATATTTCAGTGGTTCCTTTAGGTGATTCATTTCAGTGGTTTATAATGGTAATTCCTTTGAGTCGTTCATTTGAGTAATTCCCGGAATTTGTCATTGGGTAAATGCCCGGACTGGTTCATTTGGGTAATCCTCCATGGTGGTTCATTTGAGTGATTCCCCTGAGATGTTCATTTGGGTGATTCCCCGGATTGGTTCATTTTAGTTAATCCTCGGAGTTGTTCTTTTGGGTAATTCCCCAGTTATTCATTTGGGTAAATCTACAAAGTGTTTTATTTGGGTAATTCCCCAGAGTTATTCATTTGGGTAAATCTACAAAGTGGTTTATTTTGGTTGCTTCCTTCGGTCAATTCCTATGAGTAAGTATTTTGGGTGTTACCTTCTAGGTGTTGTTTTGTGTGATTCCTTCGAGTGGTTCCCTTGGATGATCTTTTGTTTGGTTTCTGTGGATGGTTCCTTTGGGTGATTCCTTAGGTGGTTTCCTTTGGCTGTTCCTTTGGGTGATTCCTTAGGTGGTTTCCTTTGTCTGTTCCTTTGGGTGGTTCCTTTCAGTCGATTCCTTTGGGTGGGTCATTTGGATTATTTCTTTCGGCGATTCCTTGGCGTGATTCCTTTTGGTGATTTCTGTGAGTGGTTTCTTTGCGTGATTCCTGTGACTTAGTCCTTTTGGTGATTCCTTTTGGATGGTTCCTATGAGTTGTTCTTCGTTTTCGTTTTCTTTTGTGATTCCTTCGAGTGGTTTTCTTTTGTGATTCATTTGATTGCTACCTTTGGTTGGTTCCTTTGGGTGATTCCTTAGGGTGATTATCGGGGTGTTTCCTTTGATTTGTTCCTTTAGGTGATTCTTTGGGGTAGTTCCTTGAGTGTTGCGTTGGGCGATTCCTGTGCTTAGTTTTCTTGGGTGATTCCTTCGGGTGGTTCCTTTTGGTGATACATTTGAATGCTTAATTTTAGTTGTTCCTTCGTGTGATTCCCTTAAGACGTTCTTTTAGGTTATTCTTGTGAGTTGTTCCTTTGAGTGATTCCTTTGAATGGTTCCTTAACGTAACCCCTCTGATTTGTTCCTTTGGACGATTCCTTTAAGTGGTTCATTGGGGTGATTCCTGTGAGTTGTTCCTTTGGATGATTCCTTTGATTAGTTCATGTGGGTGATTCCTGTGAGTTGTTCCTTTGGATGATTCCTTTGAGTAGTTCCACTAGGTGATCCCTGTGCTTGGTTTCCTTGGGTCGTTAAACAATCAAAGTCTGGAGCCTATTAATAGAAGATTTTAATTGGATGTTAAAAGAAAACCTGTTCTGTCAATCCTCGAGAAACGGGCATTCTTGTATCAGACAATAAAAAAGAAAGACTTTCTGTATATGCGATGATGAGAGTATAAGGTTATATGCAGTTTAAGAAACCGCGGAAAGTTTCCGAATTCTTAAAACAGCCAATAATTTTAGCTAATATTTTACTTTAAATTGTTGGTGTAGCCTGTTATAATAAGAACAGAACTGCAATTGCAACATAAACTTACATGTAGTTTAAGAAATTGTCGGCAAATTTCCAAGTTCTTAAGTTAACCAACGATTTTAGCCAGTACATTTCTTTTACGGTAAATCTTCTGTATAGCTTTTCATAATGGGAGCAGAATATTGTCAGTTCGGACCTTACATTTCACTTTGGAATTTGGCTATTTACCATGTTCTGGTTCACAGAAACATGGTTAATACACAATTGATCGTATCTTCGGGTTAATTATATTTGTTGACAGTCAGTGATCCGAGTCCTTGTCGCTCTCTCTAATTAATTAGAGACGCGAAGCGTGACAATCTTCCAACTGTGACAAACATATACATGTGCTGACAATCGGAGGCGCTAAATTTTAGCATACGGTCTTGCATCTTATTCTTTCACGGCGCAAGGATACTATAATGTATATCAAAAATAATTGATATACCGTATACGAATACGGACAGATTTGCGATGTATGTTCCCATATATATGCACTCAGTATAAAAACCGATAATAGATATTTAGCAGATAAAGAAATTGTTGTATTCATACCTTGGTAAGATTCGGAAAAGTGTAAAGTAGTTCGGCCGTGTACAGGCGAGTATTATTCTCCAGAGAAGCACAAAGTCTCGAAGATTGCCGAAATTATTCGCTAGCATGCATTGATGACAAACTGAAAAGTTTATAGTCGTACTCCAGTTGTTTGGCCCCGGCACTATTTATCTACACTTGTGGGTATCCAGAGTTGTCCAGGAAATTTCAGGAATAATAAGAACATGCATGGATTTGCAACGTAAATCTGGGATTCTCTGAATGTAAGTTTTTGGTTTTCTTTAACGAAAGCTTTTTTGTCGCTGTGTGATGTCAAGCGGGTTGAGATATATATATATTTTGATATATATATACATAAATAGCGCAATTCAGTCTTTTACGGAATAGTTTCTAACACAATTATAATATATATCAATTGCAAGTCAATAATATTTCTTGTATTGCCTGCAGCTTGGCGTGGCTCTAAATATTGATTGATTTATTAATTGGTTGATTGATTGGTTGGTTGGTTCATTGGTTGGTTGGTTCATTGATTTAGTGATTGGTCGATTTATTGATTGACCGATTGACCGATTGATTGTTTGACCGATTGATTGATTGATTGATTGATTGATTGGTTGACTGATTGATTGACTGATTAAATAATTGGTAATTCATTAATATGACGGCAGTGTATTCAAACAATATTGACACTATAGTATAACCATAAAATGTTCAGTGTTTCGAGGATGTTGGAAAGTTCCTTCCTCCAGTGCTTAGTACAAAGACAGCACTGCTACTCTCCAAATCTACAAAAGGCTATATTTCTTGCCAAGAAAAACATAGTCATAATGTAAAAACAGGCCATTTTACTCCTATCTGTAATTCGGACTCAGAACAAATATAACATCGCTTAAATAGAGAAATAAAGAGAGCAAGTATATATGTTACATGCATAAATCACTCATTAGGTCAGAAATTGTCGCGTCGAATCAATCGCTGTAATGGAGTCTTGTTGAAAAGCCGCAGGGCTGCCCAAGTATGATATATCATTTTTTATTGCACACATATAATTGACCAATTTACATATCCAAGTTTATATTTTATTTTACAAAAGAACAAATTAATTTTACTGATACATGCAATTTACAAATTTAC
>JAQQZZ010012405.1:0-11499 GCA_030265115.1 Mopalia vespertina | reverse complement strand
GGGGAGTCACATGAGGTTCCTTTATGACGTTTTCTCTGGGAGTATAAGACATGGAAAATCTAAAAAAAAGTAGTTTCTATGCTGGAATGGCACTTAATTTAGGTCCATTTTTTGTCCCCGTTATTATAGTGTATGTACACTTAAACATGATAATTCAAACTTGAAATATAACTTCCTCTTATTAAGACAACGGTTGGGATAGCATTTCACAAATTCCGCAAAACAATATGGCCGCCACTGCAATACTCCGGCCAATTTAAGAACAAATTCACTGATTAACTTGAAAATTATACTGTAGCTTCTTCGCGTTAAGATAACAGCTGGGTATGGAAAACAATATGTCCGCCATTGCACAATTTGACAATATTCACGCTTGTGCGACTTGTGAACATAACTTGATACTTAAATTCACTGATAAGATTGAAATATATCTTTACACCAACTTATCAAATTGGAGCTTGCATTAGAACAGTCGGAGGCGGTCTAAACACAGGAAGGCTATACATCTAGATATACACACACGAGCTCATTCTAAAATCACTTATACTTCCTACGTCAAGACATTGCCTCTAAGATACACCCAGGCCATCTTGATTTGCCCTTCTTTTATTTTCTGGTCTACGCCGTCCCAACTATTGGCGGAAATTAATGCGCCATGGCCTGGAATTGCGTACGAGAGTTGTCTCGTCCACTATACAAAGGTTCACGAGAATACGATTGGCACGAGCCTAGTCTTATTGACGAGTCCTGCCATCATCACAGAAAAGTTAACTGACATGCAGTGGCACCACCCTTGTTTGTTGTCGACATTAGTAATCGACTATTTGATTGGCTGCTTGATTCTACAATAGTCGAATGATATTTTTGCCACGTTTCCCTCGCGAATTGAAACAAGGGTGGAAAAGTGAAAGTCTTTTCTTACGCACTTTGACCCTTGCAATGGGAAGATGATGTTCACTGGGATCGATGGTTCGCCGTCAACGTTTCAAAAATAATTTATAATATATCATATGTACATCAATGTGTTTTTTCTTGTTTAAATCCAATATAAAGAAATATATGGTCAATACTTGTTAGTCATGACAGCAAATAACAATGTATAAAATGCTAAAATACAGCCATGTCTCTATCGGGCCAGCGACCGAGGCGTAGTGATTAGCGTGTCCTCCTACTAATCCTACTTCCATGCACCGTTCGCGGGTTCGAGTCTGTCGGCATTCAGGTATACAGACCTGCCTACCCTTTGTATTTTGCACACATAATTTTGTTGAATACACCAAAAGTCCATTAAAATGCACACAGAAATTACAATTCTGCTATACTTTATAACAAAAATACTCCTTATCAAAAATATTTTCACGCATAAATTTCTTCCAGGGTTCCAAACTCACTTAAATAAAACATTAAATTACATGCATATTCTATACTTTAAATTTGTTTTAAAATTACAACATATTTGTTTGTGTAAAAATTAAATCCTGTGTTGTATACGGTTCCCAGGATAGTTCTGTCCTTTATTTTGTAATTATCAGGATTGTTCGATACTTCAGGAATAAAAGGTTTTTGCCAAAGGCTATCGGGATTTGTTAAACAGTTCAGACTTACCGTACATGAATTGCTCAAGAAGTTATACTACATTAAAACTTATCGTTTTATGCAATCGTATATATCTGTGGATTTTAGTTTTAAAAAAAATTAAAATTCTGTTAGAATTATTTTGAGGGTCTGATATATGTTGAATGTGAATGAACGCCATTTTGTAATGTATTCCTTCTATATTTAAACGCTACTTTTTCAATAATAAGCAAACTTCAACCGTTCCTTAAAGTGTGGTAACCTGCATGCATTTATTTTAGTATGGATCTATATACTATATCCCAGGTGAAAGTTACTTGGGTGACCGTATTGAGTATGGTGTGCGAACAATTCTGTACTGTTTGCTGCTCTGTTTTAAGTACTTCAGAAATGTCAATTGGTTTTCCTAATTTTGACGGCTTGAGACGAGTTGATTCTAAGTTGAAGTGTTTTATAGAAGCAATACGAACATGCGTTGAGTATCGTATTAAGAATGAATGTGTTTGCAAATGGCGGGCGGTAAAGCAAATTAATTAACTCTTGGTGCGGGCAGGGCGCTAATTTTCTCTCAAGTGGTTGGGATTATAAGGACGATGCCGTCGTCAAGTGGGCTGTGAATGTCTTAACAATCCGTTCTGTATACGACGGGCAGATAACTATTCGTATGGCCCGCCGATTCAATCTGCCGATTATTACCGAAGTGTTATACGTCCTTGGGGTCGACCCGGCAAACAAAAGTCAAGAAAAGGTCGAAACTGTTAATGGCAGTCGTAGAGAATATGAGCAAACATTAACTGTGGAAATGATGGACTCGCCACAATCATGGACAAAATTAGACCTCTTCCTCGCCGGCTTGTCACATCTGTTACAAATATTCCAGACACTAACGAAGAATGGACCTGCATCTTATTAATGATTCTAAAATATTCATAAGGCCTTCTCTGGTATTAAAGGCCTGTCTAATTTTATGTTCCACTTTTCATGACCATCGCGTCCCTTAGAGAAACGATTGTTCCGCGTCTAAACTAATAATGACCAACATCGCGAATCCTTAGATATGCATTTTTGTGAAAGCGGCGGCTTAATGTTTTCGCATGGGCTTTGTGTCAGACGTGAAGCATTCGGGATTTTTTTTAATACAAATTGAATATGTATATAAATATAGCAATAAAACATAAATTGCTCATTATACTATCTAGGAAAACAGGCTATAAGTCGAAGGTCTATACATATCATAAGTTTGGATTTTCCGTATATGCAAATCGGATATCTTGGTACGTAAAACGTACAGGTAATTCAGTTGAAGTCGGAATTCTATATTCTATTATTCTATATATTGTTCATTTCTGGTCAAAGGAGAAATAACTATTTTCTGTCCGATTTGAATCATTATTTATAATGGTATGTGCGAACGGACAGATTGGCACGGAATTAGTACCATCCGTGTTAAAAAAAAATTGTAAATAATAATAATAATTTCCCATTACAAATCCTTAATATGATTAGTGTCTTTGTTTTGTAATGACCACAAAGTGTTTAAGTATAGCCGTCATTCCATATACTTGTTTGTTTATTTGTTTGATTGGGGTTTAACGCCCAACTTAAAGACCTGCCTATATATCTGGTGTATTTTATACACATAATTTATGTTAAATACACCGAAAGTTCATCAAAACACACACAATAATCAATACTCTGTACTTTGCTGTAACACAAAAATACACATAATGTTAAGAAAATACTCCCAAAAGACTGATTTTTTACACATAAATTTCTTCTAGGGTAGGCAAGTCTGTACTTAAGGCCTTTTCACTCACATGGCGGCGTAGCAGCCAAACTGACAAGTAAACCACCCTCGTCGCCACTGATAACAAACAAAGACAAGACATGACAAATACAGGACAACCCCAGGACGTCCTACACAAAGGCATCACAAACAGATCATTTACAACAAAGTTATAGTTGTGTTAAACAGCTAAATTAAATCGATGGTGATCGCATATATATATATTATCTTTATTGATTTTGTCGGCAGGGTAATAATGCACTTGCGTTAACATTCACATACATGTATGTATAGGGCATGACACTAACTATACAGCAACGACTCCCGTTCATCTTATAGCTATATAGTGATGTTAAAAAGATCAGCTGAGCCCATGCATGGTTACAAAATAATCATGTCGTATATATATTATCTTTACTGATTTGTCGGCACAATGATACAGCGCTCGCGCTTACATTCACATCGGTTTAGATTTCACCCAAGTCCGCGCTTATTGCCTTGAGCTAAGTGTTATTGACCGCCAGGCCGTGATGTATGGGCGTGTATAGTACGGTTCGTTAGAAAGAGAGACCATCTTTTGGGATGCGGCTAACTAACCTGTCGGCCATTCCTGAAATATTACTACCGTCCGAAGAAACATGGTAGTGATTATCTCTTAGTTTAGATGTTAGAGACCCCAGCCAGCTAACACATGGACACTAAAGTGACGGCCTACGTCTCAGTTCTTAATTTAAATTAATAGCATCTCTCTGGTACCAATAAAACAGCACGGGTCGTGTGTGTTATCTTGTTAATTAACTCTGTGTGTTTAATAAAACAAACCGATCTTTTGTATGAGTGTAAAAATTATGTAAATGAAGACCAAAGCAAACTACACATTCTATGATTCTAAGATAAGCTTTTCTGAAACTCGTGTAGTAAATTTTTACGTGGAGTACGTAGCTCAGGACTTTTTTTTTATTCATTTAATACAATCCACGTATGAGTCTTAAACAATATATGATGGGTAAAGTTCTGAACGCTGTGTTGAAGAATTTTAAATCCTCTCAGAATTTCAACGCTATTTTCAGAGGAAAGTCATTTACGTTCTCAATCGTATTTTTGATTATGAATTTTAACAAATGGCGTAGGGCGTCATTTTGTGAATGTTTTGACCCCATAGGACCGAACTGACGTATGCCAATTCGTACTTCATGACCGTTAATGATCATCGCGAAACAACGATGAGGTCTGTTCGAAAATGGGTAGGGCTGTCAATAGTCTACAAATACAACTATTTTTTGTTAGTAAAACTCTAGTCAATGGTACGTGTGCGGTGTAATAGAGCACGGGTCGTCTATTTGGATTAGATTCACAAACGATTTGGAGAGACGATTATGACCAATTTGCTTTAGTGAGCTTTCTTCGAGATTCAAAGAACAAGACTATCATGTTCACACCTGGCTGATTTAACACAGGTATGTCTCAGAGGGGTTAACTTACCTGTAAGTTTAAGGGATGGTCGGTTATTCAGGTATGAAGGTAATCAGTGCTCATAAACAACACACCTGAGTCGATAGACACTTAAACCAAAGGAGCACCCTTACTGAAATATAAGTTTTATTTTAAAAAAAATTGAACTAAAAATAAAATATTAAAAAAAGGAGAAGAGAAACAAGGAGATGAACCCTTTTTAATGTGATCTGAAGCCTCATGTAGCAGAGAAATCGATTGCATTCGATACACACTCAAACGTCACACTTATTTAAATCTTGAAGCAAAATTTTAGATTTTAGAAGGTTAGAATGGAATTAAGAAATATGGTTCCAAGTTTAAACGTCTTGAGAAAAGTATAGGCTATCCATAAAAACGGCTTCTGTAATAATGCAAAATTAAATTTGAATCAAATTCCAATAACGGCAATACATCAGTGTAACTTTGACTTTATGGGGTTATCTGGTGTTCCTCATGAATGTCATTTCAACTGTCCAGATTTGAACACAAAAATTAACCTAAGTGCACAAAATGAGCCCCCCCTAGAATAAATAAATTAAATAATATTAATATTAGTTACACGTGCAATTCTGATATTGACATCTTGCGATACCTCGAGTCGTTGAGAAAAAATCGGTTTCATGTATTTGCGACGATGTTGTTCACCAAATCTTATGTAAAAAGAGAGTAAGCTAGCCTGAGGAGAAAATACCTATATGCTGCAGTTTTCAAAACATCATGCCCCGATTGGTCGTTTTAATCAGCTTTTCGTATCAGAACCGCATTCTTAAGCTCAGTTGAAAAGGTCATACAACATTTGAGTTTCTTTTTATAAACTTTCGACTCTGTCTTGTACATCAGTTACGGCCCACTTATGGCAGAGATCTACAAAGGATTAAAGGTGCCATAAACTGCATGCACAGCTTCATTATCTTTGTAATGAATCTTTTGTGCAATCTCAGAACATCAATATTAACAAAAATTATATGCTTAATTTTTAAAGATTTAAAAAATTTTTTTTAGGCTTCCAATTTTTTGTTTCTTTTATTCTTTGTAAAGAAAACCTAATTGGCTTAACTACTCGGGATTTTCTTTACTGTGTACGTGTTATCACTATATAAGCTCGGTCCTGATAGATGTATGAATATGCATGGAAACTGTAAATTTTGTTCGCCGGAAACCTATATACCCCATGTATGCACGCTATCAATATAAACCTGAACAAACACGGAGGGGATTTCCATTTGATTAAAACCGCCGTCGTCTTACCTCCATGACTTACGTACAGCTCGCTTGGTCATAAACCAGGACCATTTTGAATGTAGTGATATTCGCTAAATTGACGTAAATTGTGCAGTTGTATTCAGACAAATTACGCTTTATAAATACACTGGGACTATGCTATTATGTGATTCTGCATGCTGTAGATCATTGCAATTTCTATTTTTTAGAAATACTTACAAAATTTATTTATTCGTAAATGAAAGAATTGTTCCATTTAATGTTGACTCACATTGCACATTTTCAAATTTGTAAGCAGATAGATTTTTTCGTAACTGTGTATAAAAGTAGTGCACCGTCTCGTGACTTTCTGGTAAGATAGTGATGGCGCGGGGTTATCCCAAAGTTCCCAGTCTGCGTTGAAAAGCTAGATGGTAGTTGATGGTTACAAAATGTGGGATTCCATGTTGACTTCAAAAATCAAACTTGATTTAGGAGAAGGACTATACATAGATTATGTTCTGAAGCCAATGCATATAGAAACTGTGAAATCCATACACCACAAACTATATTCATCGTTTGAAAAATTTCCGACAAATATGGAGACGACTGTATAACCTATAGGACAAGTAATATAGTTCTGTAAATAAGACAGTTATGGTTTAATGATTGATAATGTATTATGTTTAATTGAAAAAGTTTCAACCCATTTGTTCAAAGTTTTATTTTATTTTATTGAAAACATAACCCTAAATTAACGCTTGATTTAAGTGGATTGATTATCTAAATAAAAAACATTTGATATGGTAGGTAACTCCTACATCCGGGGATGTTTCAATGCAGGACTGCACTCAATTAAATCCATTCCGGCGATTGGTCGATTTACTCATCCTATGTCACGCGACCAAACTCTAGTTTAAACACAATCAGCTACAGACATTTTCTGAGAATACATACATGGTTTTGAGGTTGAATAGATAAGCACACAATTTGTTTTTTCGCGGATGAAAGGAACTGAGAACTGTCAGGATTTGTCGGAAACTGGATAACCTTGGGATGTGATTACAGCTCGACAGAGTACTTGAACGTCAGTTAAGCTTGATGACTTTAAACCTACGGTAATGATGATTTAAGAATAGAGAAGTGGCGTAGATAAAGAGCGGGGCTATTTTCACAGTCTAGCGCAGCATAGGTTCTTTACATTTCTATTGTTTGCCCCAAACATATGATCGATTGAACATTGTGTGCGATACGTAATTTTATTGCCCTCTCGAGGAAATACAGCTTTCCGATTGGTTGATGGCTATGCCCATATTGGGTGTAATTTGTCAGAGCCTGATTGAAGCTGAACTATTATTGGTATTATATTTCTTACACAGTCATTATACCAGGGCACTAATTCGACAGCGTAACTAACAATGCCACATAATTATATACCTTGCATTGCATTCCACGTGATCTATATATACCCAGTCTAGGGTTTAATAAAAGTTTAACAAACAACATGACTGGGTCTATATAATGTTGGAAAGATCAATTATTATTATTATCACGGTTAATGTGACGCGGTCGCCCAAAATAAAATTGTACCAACAAATTCTAATTGGAACGGTTTAATGAACTATTCAAGATCGTTCATTAATTAAACACTAAATGCGATATGATAAATGTTCAATAGGTCCATAGTTTCTACGATCCCTGAGAAATCAGTAGATTTCAACGCAAAGACACGCCCTCTTTCATACAGTCCACTATAGAAGGTTCTACCTGTGACATCGTGAGGGAAATGTGCACTTTTCTATGGAACACAAATCGACCAACCTTTTTTTTGAGTCGATGGAGAGAGAAAAAAGGATTATTTCGCATATTCAGCCGAAATGGTTAATGCCCGTGGGGTGTAGGTGCCATGTTTGATATGTTTATACAATTATATGATAGTATTGTATTATTCTCGGTTTATCTTTTTGTTTTTGTTTTGTATTTTGTGATGTTTTTGTTTGTTTCTTTTTTTGAGGGGTGGGGGAAGGGGGCTTTATTTATATTAACCAAATCAACTATAAATAAAGTATACGCTTAATGCTGAGGGTTGAAACCTGAATCAATAGCAAAGGGCAAAGCTTCACATGTGTTTTGTCCGATTTGCTTCTCTCTATAAAAACCGAGAGACAATGGAGTTGTCTTTGTAGTTGATCGTCCCACGAGTCTATATATCAAATCGTGGAATCAAATTCGCTAAATGGATAAGGATCCAAATCGACGGAAGGCCCTTTACAGTGTCTGAAAGGGTCGGCAAAAAAAGTTACAGAGCGTTTTAGTTTTTCTCAAGTGTGATGGATGAAAGTCTGCTGTTAAAAAGCCCAATACGTTTGGCTGTCAGTTATACGTCTACCCTTGTCTCAGACATGCCCTGGAAGTGGATTGGATTGTGTTTTAAGCCGAGACCAGGATGGCCTCTCCAACATGCCTTTTTTTCCTTTTCGCTTTGTCATTTTTTATGCTACAATTACCCCCAGTGATAGAAGACGATTGCCGGCTTGTCCCTTTAGTCATCAATCGCAAAAAGGAAAAAAAAAAGCTAAATACTATAAATATATTTGATATATTGACTTTTAAACTAGCCCTCATACATCCTGGATATAAAACGTCCGCCTTTGGTCTTGCCAATTGAACCTTCCTGATAGAGGGTTAGTTATATAAAATGTATTTTTAGTAAATATAGCTCGATTTTGTTTATTTCTTATGTTTTTAGCGTCGCACACAAAGGTAAGTTTGCACTGTGAGCATTTGGTGCAATATAGAAACCGCGTAGAAACCATCCCGTTATATCTGTGAAGCCAATACCTAGTGTAACATCCATGCTTCAATTTTTAATGGCCCTCTGGCTCAGAGCAGTTTGTTTGAAGAGTAACAATACTGTCTTTACTTAGCACTGGAGAAAAATTAACGTTTCAACATTATGGAAACGCTTCACATCTTGGTTGTAGTATATGGGGAAAACATTGATTGGTAAGGTGAGTATAACCTCAATCAATCAGGTTACACTCTCAACATCTTAGTGTCCCAAATACACTATGCGTATAGTTTTCATCATCCTGCGTTATTCAAAAGCACGTCTGAGACGTACTGAATTTCTTCAAATTGTTTCTATTTTCAAGAAAAACAATTCTGTTAAAAAGAACTTTGCGTGTTCTGTAGATGGAGATAAGCTTACACGGCAAACAAATTATTTCACAGTTTATTTTGCGAAACTATTTGATCTGCCATTGTTGTTTTCCACCTGTGTAAATTAAACTCCTTCAAAGGCCCAGTTCCTAGATTAAGGTGTTATTATGACGCCATTATATATAACCCCGTGTTAACACCTTTTGAAATGAACGAGTCTGGGCAAAAAGGTGAGGCCATCGGGTAACGTGTCCCTAACTCAATCACCCAATACACATACCAAAGACGATTTTCACCTGTTCTCTAGACAGGTATGAGTTGTTTGTAGCGTTTATTCACAGATCATGTTACAGAGTTATGGACATATGTCGTGTTGCTCTGTCATAACTAACAGTACGTGTATTTAACAGTGGTCTGCATACTGGGCACAACATAGAGATTGAGGGGCTATAACCAAAGAGCTCGACTGTGTCCTACTGGTTGTTCAGTTACATATGTCCGCTACCAAGACTCCAGCAGACTAACTTTCTATTTTTAGTAGCAGGCCGGGTGGGTTTCAGCCTGAAAAATTTTCTGAATTAGTATCTGTTCAAAATAAGAAAGTGGCTATCCGAAAATACGGAAAGCACTGTAAGGTACATCTGGATTCATATTGAAGGCTACCTGGAATCAGATTAACGGAATATCTGGAATTAGATAGAAACGATATCTGAATTCCGATTGACATGAAATCTGAATTCAGATTGACCCGGATATTTGGATTCAGGCTGACCGCATATCTGGATTCAGAATGATCGGATATCTGGATTTACAATGATCGGATATCTGGATTCAGAATGATCAGATACCTGGATTCAGATCGACCGGATATCTGGATTCAGATTGACCGGATATCTGGATTCAGACTGACCGAATATCAGGATTAAAATTGACCGGATATCTGGATTAAGGTTGACGGATATCTGGATTCAAATTGACCAGATACCTGGATTCAGATCGACCGGATATCTGGATTCAGATTGACCGGATTTCTGGATTCAGACTGACCGAATATCTGGATTAAAATTGACCGGATATCTGGATTAAGGTTGACAGATATCCGGATTCAGATTGACCGGATATTTGGATTCAGATTGACCGAGTACCTGGACTCAAACTGACCGAATATCTGGATTCAGACTGACCGAATATCTGGATTCAGATTGACCGATTACCTGGATTCAGAATGACCAAATATCTGGATTCAGATTGGCCGAATACCTGGATTCAGATCGACCGGATATCAGGATTCAGCTTGACCGGATATCTGGATTCAGACTGACCGAATGTCTGGATTAAAATGGACCGGATATCTGGATTAAGGTTGACGGATATTTGGCTTCAGATTGACCGAACACTGGATTCAGATTGGCCGAATACCTGGATTCAGATCGACCGGATATCTGGATTCAGATTGACCGGATATCTGGATTCAGAACGACCGAATATCTGGATTAAAATTGATCGGATATCGGGATTCAGGTTGACGGATATCTGGATTCAAATTGACCGGATATCTGGATTCAGATTGACCGAATATTTTGATTCAGGTTGACGGATATCTGGATTCAGATTGACCGAGTACCTGGATTCAAACTGACCGAATATCTGGATTCAGAATGACCGGATATCTGGATTCAGATTGACCGATTACCTGGATTCAGAATGACCAAATATCTGGATTCAGATTCAAATCTGTACCATATATATGTATATATTTTTGGAAGGCTTGAATACTCAGGATTACATATGTGTGAATGTGGTGAAAATCCGATCATGATTTCTAAAAAACATTGCAAAATGAGTAAATGTCAACATTTTTCATAGTTTATTTCTCAAAGTGCAATAACGATAAGACTCAATAAGATAATAACAATAAGTTGACCGAGTAGAATAGTCGTTGAACTAGTAAACGGTGCCTCATTTTTTTTTTTAATTTGGATTAGAACGATCCCAGTGGATTTTTTTTGTTTATCCCAACTTGAAAAGTCTTATAAAAATGTAAAATACAACTTTCAGAAAACATTGAAAAAAAAATCAAGGACAAACTTATAAAAAATGAGACACAGTTTACTTGATCGCATTGTGCTCTTTACAATCGTAGACATTTGAAGTTTCTAACCTGAATTGTTTTCTATAAATACGTCCAGGAAAATGTAGAGTAAAAATGAAGTGCCAGAAATAGGCAATTAAAGTTTTGCGACTTGAATACATGATCATTGGGAAACTAAATTATAGGCTCC
>JAQQZZ010012394.1:0-11499 GCA_030265115.1 Mopalia vespertina | reverse complement strand
GAACCCTTTATGGTTCTGAATGGAACCCTCACAGCAACTTTTCCAAGTATTTCACCCTTTCTTCTTATATCAAAGAGCCGTTTTTGTCGTAATGTTTCCATATTGAACCATCCTCTGTTCTAAAGAACCATTATTCTAAGCGAGTGCCGTTGGATTTACATCATAAGGGAAAAATAACTTTGCTTTAACCATTCTTTTCAGAGCAAAAAAAATGTACAAATTCTTAAGTAAATATAAGTCCGAAATGTTTTTACTTAAGAATTTTTTTTTCACCAGTGATACTAAAACAAATGCGGAAATCTGGATCAGTTTCAGTTATCGCGCACTACGGTAACTTTGAACACAATCAATAGCTCTATCAACAGATAGTTGGCAAAAGAAATAGCACAGTCTTGCATTCGAATTAATATGAAGCAATGGTGTGCTGACATCAAAGTTGACTTTCTAATTAAAAATGATCTAAGGGAATGTTGAGTCTAAACCAAATTCGCAGAGATTTCTTTCCTGGAAAACATTGTTACAATGCGTTCACTAACCACACGTAAAGGGAAAAAATCGCTATTTCAGCCAGATTTCAACATTTTCCATGTGTTGTTCTAAGGATGCGTCGCCCAATTCATTAATCTCACGGCCAAAGACAATCAGCCAACATCACCTATCAGGGGAGATGTCAGTTAGGTCGCGATAATCGTTCGTTGAACAGAACTTTCCATCTTCGGAAATAATGTTTAAAGTATGTAAATCTTTAAAACACAGAGGCATTTTACAGATTTTATTCTTGATGAAACGTTAATAAGTTTAAATTTATATCTATACATGTCACATTATGGAGACATAATAAAAAGTAGAAATATAATGCAGCTTACAAAGGTTTTGAAAAGACTATAAGTAGTCTATTTAGGAATTCGATATTCTGTCCACATAACTTTTAGTTCTTTCAAGGCGGCAGTCATAAAGGCCATTTACACCTGCTGGATGGTGGCGAATACAATTCTGAACTATATAGTGAATTCACAAATAAACTTGGAATCGTGCTCACCTCCATAGTCATCGTAACCAAAACTTTTAAAATACTCCCCGCCGGTGTTGAGATTCACATTAGTCCCTGACCCATCAGGTTGAGAGTGGTGCCAGAAGCTCGATGTCAGGGGGAGAGGTGCACCATTCACCCAAAACCAAGAACCGTCTTTTTTATAAGCCCCTAACCAATAGTTCTCTGGAAGATATAAAATACCAACTATTACTCTACAATATAGAATACAACTGGCATGTGTTGAGTCTTTAAATGACCTTTGACGAAGATGATGTTTAAATTAGGGTCCGTGTCAGCATATCTGTTCAAATAAACGTGCCTCTAGTGTAACCAACATTAGGGTTTCCTTTAACCACTATATAGTATAAGCACATGATCAATTTGATTTCCACTCAGCCCTCTTTGGTTAATTTATTGATACCGTTTCCATACGATGCTCTTAAAGGGTGTCTCGAGTTAAAATAATACACGAAACTCATTCGATGTAAGACATAATTAATGATAAACTGGATTACCTTGAGCTGGAATTGTTTGGCTGAAAAACAAATTCTTCTCGTGACTATCCAATACTATGAGATCTCCACACGTGAGCTGACAATATCGCCTGGCTTCTTTCCAGTTACGTCTGACTTCTGTAGTAACCAGGTAGCATAGATCCAAATCGTTGTTATATTGGTACCCGCTTATCGTGGAACATTTTCCTGCGACAAAGTAAGACTAAGAATAAAAGTCGGAAAAAACAACAGCCGGTTATTCATTGTTTATCGTGAACACTGCAAACATAGCCATAGCTTTAAATATTTTGAATAAATGAAGAGCTATCAATAGATATAGTAATATAATAGATCATGTACTGTGAAAAATATGGAAGAGGTTTTTCTGCCAAGTCAATGTGTGGATTAAAGTGCATTGTGCTATGTCATTTGCAGACAATGTAATCGCGTGGTTCGTTATGCTATGTCACTTGAAGACAGTCTAATCGCATGGTTCTTTATGCTAAGTCACTGAAAGACATTCTAATCGCGTGGTTCTTTATGCGATGTCACTGAAAGACATTCTAATCGCGTGGTTCGTTATGCTTTGTCACTTGAAGACTTTTTAACGGTGTGCATTAGCTGTATGCAAAATGACTGTCGGTGTGTTGAGAAGTGCAAATTTGCTTTCATCCAGGCTGATTTTCCTGTTCTGGGGCCGAGGTTATAAAAGTCCTGGAGCATGCTCAAGATGATATTTCGTGCTCAGCAGAGTCGACTCCGGAGAAACCGAGGTTTCTGTGCTTAGCTGAGCACGAATCCTGAGCAAGCTTCGGACCATGCTCAAGGCCGTACTCAACGGGACTGCAGGGTTGTTTTAATAATTAGATGGCTGCAAACGACTTTTAACATACGTTTTTCGATTCAATTTTGAAAATTAGACGTTTATAATGTTCAAAACATTTAAGCAGTGACAAAGAAAATCGCCTCGAAGCAGCCGACAAAATCAGCGTAGTGCATTTTTACCTTCATTGGCAGAAGAGCTTGGAGTTGGAATGTGCATTGATTTTGTACTCCGCTAGTATGTGCTCAAATTATTTTATAATCACCGAATTAGAGCACAACTCAGGGGAGCACGATCTCAAGAGTTTGAACACAGACTCGGACTTGAGTATACTCAACCTCGGCCTTTGGTCTACAGAGTTAGTGACATATCCGCTTTATTCCTATCTTAGTGACATGTTTGAAATAGAATGTGATTTGTTCTACTCGTTTAGCTCAATTTCGTCAGACCAAGCCCGTTGGAGACAATAAAGGAGGTAACGTTGAGTTAGCAGCCGTATTTAACAGTATTACAAGTCTAACTTCACGACATACATATTGCAGTGGATCATTTTACTCCCGTGGAATGTCTCGAAAGGACCAGCTGGTTCTAACATGGTGTTGTATAGGCCACAGTCACCACTCCAAAACTTACCGTTTTGATGAAATGTAAGGCAACAGCTCTGCACAGGCTCAAATTTAAAATAAATTTGTTTTATGAATGATTTTAAATAACTATAACCGAAATAGTTTTAACCATAACTTTTACATATGTTTAGATCCAAAATGAAACGTTTAATATATTGTAACAATCGTCTGCGTGGAATATTTCCTATAAGGGAGATAACTTAACAGAAGGTTTGTCATGATTGGCCGGGTAAATAAATAAAATTTTATTTCTTTATAAATTAACCCAGGTATTAAATTTCTTCAGTTTTGACACGACTGGTTAAAACAAGAATTTAGCTGATAAAATGGTCTCCGTTTAAAGTAAATATTTTCACCTAGACATTCAAGATTGATCAGAGTTTATTAACCAAACCATAAAATAGTCCAATACAAGTCATTAAATTTAATAAACTATACATTCATACAAGCGTTCATTGTGTTCCTTTTCACTTTAGGCCCGCTTAGTGGTAGCGTCTGCGCTTCCTAATTCTACTCCAATTTACCGTTCACGGGATGGAGTCCGTCTGTCGACCATCAGGTATATGAGGGAGTCACACGATGTGGATCCGGCAATCGCGGGGGGTGGTGTTTACGAGGTTTCCTCCCGGTTTTCCACCGTAATTAGGCAAAAGAACAATGTGAAGTGGACAATCCGTCGTCATATAAGTGAAATACCCTTGAGTACGACGTTAAACCCCAATCAAACAAACAAACAAACAAACCTTTTCACTTTATAAAGTAAGGAATAGCTTTCAATGAGTATTCTACGATAATTCCGGCAGTTTGTTGGCCTGTCATCGGTCGTATAACGTATCAGTGTAGGGAAGTAAGCCTACGTTTTGTTTACACAACATGGCTCAGCATATGCGTCAATACTGGATATCTCGATATGTGGTTTAAGTGATTGGTAGCGAACATAGACCACGGAGTGGTTGTCCCGTGAATGTTTATTACTGTATTGATGGATATAGGATTCTGTTCTGGATCAGGGTCTGTAACTAAACTATAGCCTTTTTGCGACTGAGAGAGTTTCTGTATCTGTCGGTACACATACTCCGCTTGTGTGGCCGATTAGAGATGATCGACCTACTACTGTTTAGTCAAACACCAGACAAATTAAAACTGACACCTGCAATTAAACAGACTCAAACAAATAATCACAGATCGCTTGCCAAAACTACTAAAAAAAATCCCTTGAGTCGGAGACGGTTGCTCTCACAATCTTTTCCAACGCCTCGGGCGGGATGGGGTAGAGAGCAGGCCGCTTCCCTTCACACCTCGTGGTCGAGGCAGAGCCTCATCTCGTTGCAATCCTTTACAAGATAGCCCCAAGACAAGGGGATCTAGAAGCTGCTTCACAAAACTCTCTTAGATGTTCTCAGAGCGCTCCTGGATCCCCTATTTGCCTCCCTCCGTAATGGATTCTATAACACAATGAAATTGTCGAGGTCTGAAGGCTAATATTACCCATGAGCTATATGTCTTCAAGAATCACACTTAAAACCTTGTGGCATTTATATCACATTATCTGGCATCAACACAAATATCATCCACAGTCTTGTAGCTCTTGACATTGAGTCATTCGGCTTTCTTTTGCTAAAACTGTTACTTTATGTTCTATTTATGTTCTACCAAACTCTTTACTTACAGTTCACAAACTTCATTATTTAATAGAACAACTGACAACAACGTTTATTTTGTTATGGGATTTCAATGCTCACAACTCTTTAGGGGTAATAAGGGTAACAGTTTGAGAAGATTTTGTGTCACAGGAAGATTTGTGTTTCTTTAATGATGGTTCTGCCACCTATTTACATCCAGGAAATGGGACCTACTCAGCAATTGATTTTACTGTAACAGATGGAGCTCTTCTTCTAAATGTTCCTTTGAAAGTCCGTGATTAACTCTGTGGCAGTGATCATTTTCCAATTATCATTGAATATCTCTCGTCCAATTCGTTTGAGAGGGTTCCAAGGGTGGGGCAGAATGGCACTCGTTTGACATGATCTGTGAGGACAAGCTCAAGCCATATGTCCTTTTAACAGCAGATGATCCTATAGAAACATTAACAAATTTTAACTCTCTGCTTCGGACAGAACCATCCAAAAGTCCAAAAGTACATTCCGGTGCGATGATGATTACAGAACTGCCGTATAAGACCTCTAAACGCCATTTTAATAAAGGTTCTTTACCAAGAAACTTGAACCAAGTACATATCACTAGAGCTAAAACTAGGTGCACGCTCAAACTTAAGAGCAGTGAGCGTTCGTTTTCGGCATCACATCTAATACACCAATGCGTAAAGGTTTGAAACATGATTCAGAGGCTTAAACGTAACCACAAGAAAGCCAAGGCACAGGAAGGAAGGCTCTGGCTTGCTAACCTCTTCTTACGATATTACAAATAAACTTGCCGATAACTTTACTGAAAAATCCTCCTTTGCAAACTACTTTCAGAGAATTAAGGCAAGAAGTGATGTGTAAGCTAAATTTTGCTTCCCAAAACCTCGAGGAACTTAAATCAGCAGTGCATAGTATCAATGAGTGCATGTGGCCCTAAGGTTGTATACTAGCAGTTTCTAAACAATCTTCCACCTTCAGCTGCCCTTCGAACTATATACTAACAAATGGATTTCGGGAGCATTCTCTCGATCCTGAAGTGAGGTACTTACAATCACCGGCTATCTTCAAGCGCCATCTTTAGAAAGCCGTTATCTGCAGTGATTCGCTGTCTTGCCTTTTAGCTATTGATAGCTTTAAGGTCAAGCAGTCAGCAATCCCGCAGATTCTCAATCAATATAAAGGTCTAGAAGCCAGTGGAGCAGAAGCTCTGTTCTGTCGGATACCCAGCCATTTGAGTATCCCTGGAAACACAGTTGTAGACAAGGAATTGAAAGCAGCCCACAACCAGCCCATTTCTCAATCTAAAATATTTTATAAAGATCTCAAGTTCAACATTTGTGAATACATTTTAATCTTTGGCAGGAAATGGGACCAGAAAGTCCCGATTAATACTTTTTACTCCCATCATGTCTCGAAAAGACCAGGTGGTTCTAACGCGATGCCCTATTGTCAACAATCGCCTCACAAGTCCAAACCTAAGTGTGAAAAATACTGGTTAACTGTATGAACTTTGCGACTGTTAGGCAAAATTTCTACATAGTCATTTGTTTGAAGGATTTATTTAACAACATTGCTGACGATATTGTCTTTAAGTTCCTTAAAAGGATCGGTGTGTATCACAAAATTTTATTTTTTAAGAATGATTTTAAATAATTACAATTGACATAATTTTAAACACAATATTTACAATGTTTAGATCAACAATTTTTTTTTAACATAGATGCATGTCCTTTTCAGTTAAATTTCTTTCTCTTTTCGGTGTTTACTGTCAAAGGTGCTACTGAATTATCTTTAAAGAGAAAATGTAAGATACAAGAATTTGATAATATGTTCACGCCATACCATAGCTGAAATACCGCTGAATTTGCACTATCAATCAATCTATCAATTAATTATGTAACAAAAGACAATTGCATCCTGATCCAAACATTAAAATCACAAAGGACACCATGTTGTTGTTGCTGAAGTTGGACCGTAAGTCTGAAATATATTATCAAGATCTCAAGCTCGAAATCTATATATACCTTTTTAATGTTCGGCAGTGTTTATGGGAACCGGAAGCCCAGTATAGACTTGATGAAATACATCCTGAATTGGTCAACATTTATACTCTCCTGAAATGTCTCTAAAGGACCAAGATGGCTCTAACGCGATGTCGTATTGTCCAAAGTCACCTCATTTAAAAATTCCTTTTTGATGAAATTAAGATCAAACCAAAGGGTGAAATGGTGACTGCGAACACGACATGCAAGGCAACAGCTCTAAACAGGTGTTTTGCAGTACCATTGATTTATAATCGAGTTAAAACACGGACCAGTGTATTATTAAATTAATGTTAAACCTATATCTGGAATATTCTTTGATCTTTACTTACTCGTGGATTTCTGAGCTCTGCGTAACTGTACCCATGATTTTTCGCAATCGGGGTGGTTATTCTCTTGATTTTCTGGGCAATCAAATCAAAAAATGGGTGCTGATGTCAAAGTTTTGATCTTGCTAGATAGGAAATTGTTAGTTTACTGCTGAAAGTTTTCTGCTTCAGGTAACCTCAACAGGTATTATACAGCAACATGTGACAATGACTTGATCGATCAAGCACAATATCCAAATCATTGATACTTACGGTTTGCCATGCTGAACGCCCCGTTTATATTCCAACATGAAAACAGCTGAGTTCCTCCAGAGTTGTATTTAAAAGCAGAACATCCCTGAGTATTTAAACACTCTATCATGGATTCAACACGCGATTTAGTCTGGACTTCTAAAAACGGCTCCCCTTCCTTTAATGAAGAATTCATTATTGTAGCAATGTCAGACCGTGTTTCAACAGAAATTGCGCCCAAACCGGGCACACAGTACAGTAACACGGCTACAGAAAAGAAACAATTAACATGTGAGTAAAAGTCATAAGAATGAAACATGAAAAAACGCGACATCATCTTGGCTTTAGCAAAACACTGATCTAAGTTGGTGTCGGCCGTACAACATTCAAAACAACTCCAGTAGTCTGCTACAAAAACAGGATAAACACATTGTCCTTAATCCCACA
Source organism: Mopalia vespertina (assembly GCA_030265115.1). NCBI lineage: Eukaryota > Metazoa > Mollusca > Polyplacophora > Chitonida > Mopaliidae > Mopalia > Mopalia vespertina. Next base: position 3,831 of record JAQQZZ010012394.1, on the reverse strand, counting down.
TACTAAGTCAATTTATAATATAAGGTGAATAAATATGATATTGATTTCGTTGTATGTTTTGGCATCATGCCAAACTAGAATTGTGATCTATATCACCCCACCTCCCCTTAATATATTGTGAAGATACATTAGCCGCGCGACAAGGTTGCAATGGATAGATTAACTTTTAATGTAGAAAAAGAGACTTGTGTTTTCTTCCACCAGGCACGCATTAGTATACCTGACTCATAAGTATGTAGGGCAATAATTCTGAAATAATGGTCCTAACAATTTCATACTTGTAGGTACACTGGTCAACATTGTTTGCATTGTGTTTGTATATAATGGCGCACATCATTCGATAGAATGCAGCCGCGACTCAAACAAATAAACAACAACAATTGTTTTTGTATTGCGACTAGTGATTGTCTGGTCTTGTTGACAGTGGCTAGGAACAGAGCATTTAAAAGAACAGAGCGGACTGAAAGTAGCAAATGTTCTGAAATTCCCGAAATTTTACATGCAATTCCCTTAAAATATGATAGATTAAAAGACAGCGAAACCTTATAATTATATAACCCTGATATATCCAAATTTAAAACTTTATAACGTATTACCTTATAGAAAATTGATACTATTCAGACTAACAGCCGGTTGAAGTATTCTGTTAAAATCGCGTCGATTCACAGGGATAACTAAATCTGTGAAATTCTGCTAGTGCCTGAACAGGTCATCCAAATACCGTAGGTATATCATATTGCTGTTTTGCAAACATTCTAAGTTCTTCCTATTTCTACTTTACCATGTCAATGGAAGCAAACAGTTTGATCATAGGATGGTATAATTGAGTTTCAAACTGACCTCCCAACATGTCTTTATTTCAGTAGTTGGATAAAATCATGGCGTTGGAAGGTGTTCTTAACAGTGAATAATGTTATTCTTCACGGTTAAAATAGGGTAGTCAAAACGTTACTAAATGTTGCGACCACAACTTGCAGTAATTTGTCCTCTAAGTGGATACGGGGTCGTGGTCATATCTCCTGTATATGGATTATAGCGAAAATGTTGAATAGCTTATTTCTGGATTTCTCCTTTGGCTAGTTGATAAATCCCAAGGCAGTGGCTACAACGTTTCGATCCTCCGAAGAAAATGTAATTTCAGTATAGGCGAAACTTCAAGGAACTCTGTTTAAACGGGATTTCGCGCAACATAAAACGAAACTTCCATGCATGGCGGCCCACACATTGTCGAGTCTGGAAAAGTAATCGAAAGTAAGTAAATTAAGTAAAGGAATGACGCTACAACAAGGGATTAATTTAAATAAGATTATGCCATGTTTAATAATCATTAGTTATGCTCGGCCAGGAAACTTGGATTGTGCTACAAGCTTGCTGGTGTTATCCTCGCCAAAATCTCACTAGGAACATACAAACTTGTTCTCCGCGTGTTTTCCTCACCAATATCTCACTAGGGATGTACAAACTTGTTCTGCATGTGTTTTCCTCACCAATATCTCACTAAGGATATACAAACTTGTTCTCCACGTGTTTTCCTCACCAATATCTCACTAGGGATATACAAACTTACTCTTCGCGTCAAAATCTCACTAGGGATATACAAACTTACTCTTCGCGTGTTATCCTCGTCAAAATCTCACTAGGGATATACTAACAAACTCTTTGCGTGTTATTCTCGTCAAATTATCACTAAGGATATAAAAACTTGCTCTTCGCGTGTTATCCTCGTCAAAATCTCACTAGAGATATACAAACATACTCTTCGCGTGTTATCCTCGTCAAAATCTCACTAGGGATATACAAACTTACTCTTCGCGTGTGTCCTCGTCAAAATCTCACTAGGGATATACAAACTAACTTTTCGCGTGTTATCCTCGTCAAAATCTCATTAGAGATATACAAACTTACTCTTCGCGTGTTATCCTCGTCAAAATCTCACTAGGGACACACAAACTAACTCTTCGCGTGTTATCCTCGCCAAAATCATTTGGGATATCAAACTTACTCTTCGCATGTTATCCTCGTCAAATCTCACTAGGGATATACTAATAAACTCTTTGCGTGTTATTCTCGTCAAAATCTCGCTAGGGATATACAAACGTCCTCTTTGCATGTTAACCTCGTCAAAATCTCACTAGGGACATACAAACTTACTCTTCGTGTGCTATCCTCGCCAAAATCATTTGGGATATCAAACTTACTCTTATCATGTTATCCTCGTCAACATCTCACTAGGGATATATAAACTTACTCTTCGCATGTTATCCTCGTCAACATCTCACTAGGGATATACAAACTTACTCTTCGCGTGTTATCCTCGCCAAATCTCACAAGGGATATACAAACTTACTCTTCGCATGTTATCCTCGTTAAATCTCACAAGGGATATACAAACTTACTCTTCGTGTGTTATCCTCGCCAAATCTCACAAGGGATATACAAACTTACTCTTCGCATGTAATCCTCGTCAAAATCTCACTAGAGATATACAAACTTACTCTTCGCGTGTTATCCTCGTCTAAATCTCACTAAGGATATACAAACTTACTCTTCGCGTGTTATCCTCGTAAAATCTCACAAGGAATATACAAACTTACTCTTCGCGTGTTTTCCTCGTCTAAATCTCACTAAGGATATACAAACTCACTCTTCGCATGTTATCTTCGTCAAATCTCACAAGGGATATACAAACTTACTCTTCGCGTGTTATCCTCGTCAAAATCTCACTAGGGATATATAAACTTACTCTTCGCGTGTTATCCTTGTCAAAATCTCACTAGGGATATACAAACTTACTCTTCGCGTGTTATCTTCGTCAAAATCTCACTAGGGATATATAAACTTACTCTTCGCATGTATCCTCGTCAAAATCTCACTAGGGATATATAAACTTACTCTTCGCGTGTTATCCTCACCAAATCTCACTAGAGATATACAAACTTACTCTTCGCGTGTTATCCTCGTCAAATCTCACTAGGGATATACAAACTTACTCTTCGCATGTTATCCTCGTCGAATCTCACAAGGGATATACAAACTTACTCTTCGCATGTTATCCTCGTCAAAATCTCACTAGGGATATACAAACTTACTCTTCGCGTGATCCTCGCCAAAATCATTTCGGATATCAAATTTTCTCTTCGCATGTTATCCTCTACAAAATCTCACTAGGGATATATAAACTTGCTCTTCGCATGTTATCCTCGTCAAATCTCACAAGGGATATACAAACTTGCTCTTCGCGTGTTATCCTCGTCAAAATATGTCTAGGGACATTCAAACTTACTCTTCGCATGCTATCCTCGTCGAAATCTCATTAGAGATATACAAACTTGCTCTTCGCGTGTTATCCTCGTCAAAATCTCATTAGAGATATACAAACTTGCTCTTCGTGTGTTATCCTCGTCAAAATCTCACTAGGGATATACAAACTTACTCTTCCAGTGTTACTAAATTATCTGGTACAAAGACAGTCGCAAATTCTCCAAGTGTAAACATGGATGCATCACCCGTATCTATTTATCATAGTGAACTGACCGAAGCAACTTCTTAAAGCAATGCTCCGGGCTGCAATAATCCTTATATCCCTTGAAAGGTTACTATTAAACATACTTAAATATGATATCGACTTATATATTTCTTCATCTTAGAAAATCGCTTGAGGATTACGAGTATATACCTACCTACGATCACTGGTAGCTGACATTTTGGGCGTGGCAATATGATGGCCGATAGGGGCCAAGGCTCCAACAGCTCTTTTTTTAAATTTGGGTACCACGAAGTTGCGAGGATGCGAGGATGCGAGGGCGAGGAAGCGAGAACGCGAGGGCGAGG
>JAQQZZ010012383.1:0-11500 GCA_030265115.1 Mopalia vespertina | reverse complement strand
CTTCCAAAATTTGAAAACCTTGCGTTGAGCGGTATGGTTTTAAACGTGTTATGTAGTCTGCTGTATTATTATGATTTTTATTATGTATCATTATGTTGCCACGGAAACCAGAAATTTAATTGGAATGACCCCATTTTAAATAGGAATGTACTTTAGTGCAAGACCAATGTGTTTCCAAAATTTGAAAACCCTGCGTAAAGCGGTATGGTTTTCAACGTGTTCACGTCGTCTGGTATACTATTATTATTTATCATTATGTTGCTATGGAAACTAGACATTTGATTGGAAAGGCCCCATTGTAAATAGCAATGTAGTTTAGCGCAAGACCAATGTGTTTCCAAAATTTGAAAACCCTGCGTAAAGCGGTATGGTTTTAAACGTGTTCACGTCGTCTGGTATACTATTATCATCATTATGTTTCCATAGAAACCAGAAATTAGATTGAAAAGGCCCCATTTTAAATAGGAATGTAGTCTAGTACAAGACCAATGTGTTTCCAAAAATTGAAAACCCTGCGTAAAGCGGTATGGTTTTGAACGTGTTCACGTCGTCTGGTATACTATTATTATTTATCATTATGTTGCTATGGAAACTATACATTTGATTGGAATAACCCAATTTTAAATAGGAATATCGTTTAGTGCAATACCAAAGTGTTTCTAAAATGTGAAAACCATGCGTTAAGCAGTATGGTTTTAAACGTGTTTACGTAGTCTGGTATACTATTATCATTATTACATGTATGTGTCATTATGTTGCCATAGAACCCAGAAATTTTATTGAAATGGCGCCATTTCAAATAGGAATGTAGTTAAATACAAGAACCAATGAATGTAATTCCAAAAATTTGATAAATCTGTGTTAAGTGGTATTTTTATATCTTGTTCCCGACCTCTATACGGACGGACGGACAGACGAACGCCTTGACGAAATTATCCCTACGGCGTAATATGCCGATGGGATAAAAATATAAAGACTTAGCACAGTATTGAGTACACGTATATTACAAAACAGTGTCGTGTGGATGCGGTGAGTAGCCTTTAAATAGTAACGTGTATTAAACATAATTTATACAAAAACATACACTATGTAGGCCTATATGAGTTATTTATATAATAAGTATAACATGTATTGAAAGGAAGCTTCAAGCGGACAGAATATAAAATTGTATATTAAAAAAATTAATGACAGTATTTCAAATTGGAGATCAGCTTATTCCACTCGATTGGACCTTATATTTCGCACGTATGCAGTGGCAAGTTAGTTCTAAAACAAATGATCCGTTCAAATTTATAGACAAGCTTCGTGTTCGGTATTCGAGGGCGTGAGATTGCTTCAAGAAAAAAGTTGAGAAGAAGGATGGAAGAATTTGAATATTGTCGATAGATTTTAACGGTTAGCTGTACAGTGTGAAAAATGTTGATTAACGCTAGAGGTAATAGTTTGTTACCTGCAAATAGAGGCGCAGAGGGTGTTTTTAGAAGAATTTATAATTATTCACGTTCGCTTACGAAGACGATGGGACGTATTTCCTCATACAACATAGCAAAATGTGAGAAAATGATATACAAGTGAATCGTCTAACAAGAGTAACATTTATTGTGTTAGCAGTCCAGGTTAGTCTATTATTAAGCGTTTTGATCTGTCCAAATGCGATACTTAACATTACTATTCCTATAGAAGCTATTATCATACGGCAAGATAGAAATAGTATATAAGCACTTCTTTGTATTTAAAGATACTGACCACTAAATATCGTGAACGAGACACCGTCTGTGTCAACAGAGAGTCTTTGTGAAGACAGGACCTGACGCCAATGTTGGAGCATATGTCGTTAGGTTGATCGGAGCATTCGTTTATTGGATAATTTTTAATAACTGCAAACAAAAAATTTGTTTTGCGGACTCTCATTCAATTCTCCGCACTTAAGTTAACAGCAGAACAGTTCTTTGAAATGCCTAATTAAAAAATACAACCTTCCATCAAAATCAATGGATCAAAGCGCAATTTTAATCAAAAGCATTCTAAAATCCACCACCAAGAATTGAAATTTCTCAAATGTGACACACAATACATCAAGTTTGACAGGTCTTCAAAACATCCTTCCTGAATGGAACTACGCAATGAATGAAATGATAAAAATCAGGTAATAATTTCAATTTAAATCGCCGCCAAGTTAGTAAACTGTCATATCTTGGTAGACAATAGGTATGTGAGAAATATTCAAATCACTCAGAGGCATGATTTATATATGTTTTAAATATATATCTGGCGGCAGATTTGTTTTTGTTTGTTTGATTGGGGTTTAACGTCGTACTCAAGGTAATTTCACTGATGTGACGATGAAATGTCCACTTCACACTTTTCTTTGTCTAATTACGATTGAAAACCGAGAGGAAACCTTGTAAAAACCACCCTCGCGATTGCTGGAGCCACGTCGAGTTACACTCAGATACCTAATGGTCGACAGACGGATTCGATCCGTGAACGTTACATCGAAGTAGGATTAGGAAGAGCACATGCTAACCCCTAAGCCACAGCCGCGGTGCGCCGTGTGCCAGATGAAAAAACGTAAAACAAACAGGTGCTGTTTATAAAGCAATAAATGTTAATACAATTTTGTCCATTTTGATTTGTGCTGTAACATGCCCAATGCTGCTAAAGCATTCCAGAAAAGCTTGTCTTAAAAACTCATTAGTAGGAGCTCTGGTGGCTATTCTCTGCAACTGTGAAGTTAATAAATAATATAAGTAAAGTATCGCTTAACGTTGAGGTCAAATATTTAAGTATTGCGCCAAACGACAATAGAACGACTAATTACAGATTCGGGAGAATATTTCCTTATCTGTATAGATGCTATGAAACATATTTTATTGCCAAATGCATCGCACCTAAATTAAGTCCCTTTTTGAAAAATTTGCTGCCACGGAAGGTCCTTCAGCATCAAACATTATTAATACAAACAATAACATGTAGATTGTAATTTTTTCGGCATTGTAATGTCTTTCACATTCCTCACTTAGTCAACGTCATCGCCCTTAAGTCACCCCTTGTCACACCTTTCAACATCGTTGTATAGACCTCAATCGTTTTGGAAAATTATAGGGCAAAGTTTACGTTATTATTTGCCATTCAAAAATCACGAAGACGGAGAAAAGCTTATCCAAAGCTCGATGGTGAAACGAATGATATGAACAAAACTGCACATATTCCTTAGAACAAATTGCAGACAACATGAACCACGATCAAAATATGCATCGACTCTTGAGAAAAACGATGCTAATAAAATAGCCATTATAGTGAACCATGAAAAACCGTATGTATAAGCGGTACAAACATGGCAGGCCATTATCATGTTGTCCTTTGATCACAATAAATTGCCCAGGGCAAGTTGTGACTTTTTCAATAAGGCTAAAAAAAAAACTGTTTCTTTTGATTATAGATTATGAAGGCTGTATAGCTCTGTATCCCGGTATTTCCGGGAGGTAAGCCCCCCTTGTCGCCAATTCCGAGACCATCAGTGCAGCCACGCAGACCTGTAATGTCAACACGTCCTCGTCGAGGCTACAAATCAATCCACACAATACGCGTTCACTGGAAGTTATTATATGACATATTATATACACATGTACAAGGAAGCCACGAAATCAGTTGTCATAAAAAGCCCATTAGTATTTATTAGTTACGGAGTAACATATTTTTCGAGTACGTTTTTCGAACACATATACTAATAGACAATGCCGTGTGAATATGGTGAGTATAAATGGGAAATTATTAAGCGTTATGCCGAGAAATTTAAATGGTTTTGTATATCTAAATGAGATACCTGACATTACTATTCCTATAGAAGCAATTTTCAGACTGCAACGTGCAGCTACATGTAGTATATAAGTACTTTGTTTTCTTTGAATTTAAAGATATTGACCGCTAAATATCGTGATCGAGACACCGTATATGTGATCAGTGGGTCTTTGTGAAGACAGGAACTGACGTCAATCTTTGAGTATATGTCAGGTTGATCGGAGCATTCATTTATTGGATAATTTTTAAATACTGCTAAACAAAAATCTTGTTTTGCGGACTGTCATCCAATTCTCCGCACTTGAGTAAATAGCAGAACAGTTCTTAGAAATGCCTAATTCAAAAATACAACCTTCCATCAAAATCAATGGATCAAAGCGTAATTTTAATCAAAGGCATTCTAAAATCCTCGTCCAAGAATTGGAAATTCTCAAATGTGACACATAATACATCAAGTTTGACAGGTCTTCAAAACATCCTTCCTGAATGGAACTACGCAATGAATGAAATGCAAAGATAAAAATCAGGTAATAGTTTCAATCTTAAATCGCCACCAAGTGAGTAAACTGTTATATTTTAATAGACAATGGGTATGTGAGAAATATTCAAATCACTCAAGAGGCATGATTTTTATGTGTTTTAAATATATACCGGGTGGCCGATTTGTTTTTGTTTGTTTGATGTGGAGTTTAACGTCGTACTCAAAAGTTATTTCACTGATATGACGCCGGATTGTCCAATTCACACTATTCCTTGCCTAATTAAGGTGGAAAACCGGGAGGGAACCTCGTAAAAACCACAACCACGATTGCCGGAGCCACATCGAGTGACTCACTCGTATACCTGATGGTCGACAGACGTGCTCGATACCGTGAACGTTACATCGAAGTAGGACTAGGAAGGCACATGCTAACCCCTAAGCCACCGCCGGGGGGCGCCGGGTGAAAGATGAAAAAACGTAAAACAAATAGGTGCAATAAACATTTTTGTCCATTTTGATTTCTGCTGGGATATGCCCAATGTTGCTAATGCATTCCACTAAACGTTGTGGTAAACACTCATTAGTAAGAATTCTGGTGGATATTCTCTGCAACTGTGAAGTTAATAAATAATATAAGTAAAGTATCGCTTAACGTTGAGGTCAAATAGTTAAGCATTGCGCCGAACGACAACAGAACGACTAATTACAGATTCAGGAGAATATTTCTTTATCTGTATAGATGCTATGAGACATACTTTATCGCCAAATGCATCGCACCTAAATTAATTCCCTCTTTGCAAAAAGGAGCTGCCACAGAAGATCCTTGACCATCAAACGTTATTAATACGAACACTAACATGTAGATTATAATTTTTTTCGGCATTGTAATGTCTTTTATATTCCTCACTTAGTCAACGTTATCGCCCTTAAGTCACCCCTGGTCACACCTTTCAAAATCGTTGTACAGACCTCAATTGTTTTGGGAAATAATAGTGCAAAGTTTAAGTTATTATTTGCCATTCAAAAATCACGAAGACGGTGAGAAGCTTATCCAAACCTCGATGGTGAAACGAATGATAGGAACAACACCGCACATATTCCTTAGAACAAATTGCAGACAACATGAACCACGCTTATTCAACATTATCAAAATATGCGTCGATTCTTGAGAGGAAACTATGCTAATAAAATTGCCAGTTGTCAGTAGTGAAAGATGATGAACCGTATGTATAACCGGTACCAACATGGCAGGCCATTATCATGTTGTCCTTTGATCACAGTAAATATAGAAATTTAGTTGCCCAGGGCAAGTTGTGACTTTTTCAATAAGGCTAAAAAAAAAACCGCAGTTTCTTTTGATTTTCTCCCCAATTGAATATGAAGGCTGTATTGCTCCATATTCCGGTATTTCCGTGAGGTTAGCGCCCACTTGTCTCCAATTCCAAGACCATCGGTGCTCCCACACAGACCTGTAATGTCATAACGTCCTCGTCGAGGCTACAAATCAATCCACACAAGACGCGTTCACTGGAAGTTATTATATGACATATTATACATACATGTACAACGAACCCACTTAATCAGTTGTCATAAAAAGCCAATTTGTATTATTAGTTACGGAGTCACATATATTTCGAGTATGAGTAGAAAAATATTATCTCGCTGCATGTATGCTATATAAGTCATTGGCGGAAAAGAGTAAAAGCAATCAGTAAATTATATTCAATTATTCAATAACAATTCATATATTCGTGATACTGCTTGACAATAGTTTGGCAGTTTGTAGGTCAGTCTTATATATCTTCAACGAAATAAAATGCAATACCGCAGTGGTTCCGTGCAAATAATTTCCATTTCGTTTCACTTATTCACCCGAGAAACAAATACAAGCACATACATATACACATAATAATACATTTAAAAAAAAACACTAGGATTCAGAATTCGTTTTCGTGATTATGTTCCGGCGGTAGAGAAAGTTCCAGAGAGCTTATTTTATCCTATTAATTATTGTTTAAAAATTTAAAGATTTAGAATAATTTTATACCGAGATTCCCACTGAATAATTTGACATAGTAGACCAAAGTCACAACTCCGAGAAACGACAATTATAATTGTCGTTTCTCGGAGTTGTGACTTTGGTTTATTAGAATAATTGAGTACACATATATTAATAGACAATGTCGTGTGAATGTAGTGAGTATAAATAGGAAAGTGTTTACAGTATAATTTATACAACAACATACACAATGCACATGTATATGAGTGATTTATATAGTAAGAAAAAAATATATTATAAGGAAGCTTCAATCGGACTGGATAAAAATCTATATAAAAAGAAAATTACAGTATTTTAATATTGAGAGCAACTTATTTCTATATCTTGGATTTTACACGTATGCAGTGTCAAGTTTGTTCTTGAACAAATGGTCTGTTCAAATTTATAGACGAGCTTCGTGTTTGGTATTCGTGGGCGTCAGATTGCTTAAAGAAAAAAGTTTAGAAGAAGGATGAAAGAATTTGAATATTGTCGATAAATTTATACGGTTGGTTGTACAGTCTGAGAAATGTTGATTAACACAAGAGGTAATAGTTTGCTACCTGCAAATAGAGGCACAAAGGGTCATTTTCTAAAAGAATTAACCATTCTTCACGCTTGCTTTCGAAGCAGAGGTGACTTGTATGTATTTTTCCATACAAGATTGCATACTGTGAGAAAATGATTTACAACTGAATGGTCTAACAGGAGTAAAATTATTTTACTAAGCATATGTCTAATTTGTGTAATCGTTAGCAAGCCCCGTGAAATTTCTTTGCAGATATCATTTATGTGAGCAGTAAATGTTAATCTACATGTGTTATGCCAAGACGTTGAAATGTTTGGGCCAGTTAAATTGAGATACCAGACATTAATAATGGTATAGAAGATATTTGCATACAGCAAGTACTTCATTTTCTTGGTTTTTAAAGAAACTGACCACTAAATATCGTGATCGAGATACCGTCTGCGTGAACAGTGGGTCTTTGTGAAGTATTTTCGTTAGGTTGATCGGATCAGTCATTTCCTGGATAAGTTTTAATAACTGCAAACAAAATATAAGTTTTGCAGACTGTCATTCAATTCTCAACACTTGAGTTAACAACAGAACAGTTCTTGGAAACGCTTAATTCAAAAATACAACCTTCCATCAAAATCAATGGATGAAAGCGTAATTTTAATCACAAACATTCTAAAACTCACGACCAAGACTTGAAATTTCTTAAACGTGACACACAATACATCAAGTTTGACAGGTCTTCAAAACATCCTTCTTGAATGGAACTACGCAATGAATGAAATGCAAAGATAAAAATCAGGTAATAGTTTCAATCTTAAATCGCATCAGTGTACAGGTAATAGTTTCAATCTTAAATCGCATCAGTGTACACAATAGAGATGTGGGAAATATTTAACTTACTCAGAGGCATGATTTATATGTGTTTGAAATGTATTTCGGTTGAAAGATTTGTTTTTGTTTGTTTGATTGGGGTTTAACGTCGTACTCAAAGTTATTACACTTACAGACTTATTATTCCAAATGGGCGAAGGAAACCACCCACGACCCTGGCAAAAAACAAGGACAAGACAAAGGGCAACAGGAACATGTACTCTTTATAAAGCTATAATTTTCAAAACAATTTTGTTCATTCCAGTAAACCTTGTGGTAAACAATCATAAGGAGGATATTCTCTGCCAATGTAAAGTTAAAACAAAATGTAAGTGAAGGATTGTTTCACATTAAGGCAAAATCTTAAAATATCGCGCGGAACGACAATAGAAGGACTAATTACAGATTCAAACGCATATTTATTAATCCGTATTAATGCCATGAAACATAAGCAGAAGGTACGCATGGAACTTTATTTAATAATTGTCCACAGACGCATTGTTGAAATGTTGTTTCGATACGTGGGACAAAATTTTTTTTTAACGAAGTAAAATCACAGAAACAATTTTATATCTTACAACAACAATTGTTACAGAAAGGCATGCTTAGTATTGCATTTAAAATTTGGAGGTGCTGAACAATATAAGATGTAGGCCTACTTGGATTACGACCTCTTCTTGATGAAGTTTGGAACTTCTCGATGAAGCTTCAAATACCGCTCTCGAAAAGATTGTTGTTGTTACTCCAATGCAATAGCAGACAGACTGAAACAGATGGACTTATTCATTCCGGCAAATGGTCATCACCAATTACTTTAGTACGAATTGTTTCGCTGGTAATTTAATGAAACAACGGATTGCTCTTTGAAAACTCCTTATAAAACAAAGCACTTGTAAACAAGAACTAAACTATCTTTCTTCATCAACTGACTTTTGGATTCTATTCTTAACTATAGCCTCAAAAGAAGAGCAGGATAAACAGAATCCGTGTAGATGAAAGAAATCGAATCGCGAAAATAGTTCCCAGCTTTAATCAGTTCCTGAGATTCACAAATTGAAGGGCTCTAGGGATTATCTGTGAAATCTCGCGAACAATGTAGTATAAAAATAAACGTAAAAAGAGGGACAGACAGAAAACAAACTGACAAAACGACCTTGAGAACTAATCTTGTTAGGTCATTATGCGAAAGCTCTCAACACGTTTTCGTGAACCACGCAACTCTTTAAATCTAGTGGACAAGTTTGTTTACATATATTTGAGCACGCAGCTAGATGGTAAATTAACAATCTAAATATACCCAAAATCTAAGTCAGAAATTTCGAACACCAGTCAACCCATGCACCTGTACATTAACCAAAATATTCGCAGATAATTCATACAATAAAAATCATGACCACAAAATGCAAGTACAAACATTACTCATCGAGGCATGAGCCAGTACACTGAAGTACATATTTCTTGATTTAACTATACTTGTAAAAAAAAAAAGCACTATTGTCAATGCCTAAGACAGCATCAAGTGTGATACAGCACAATACTAGACAATTATTGTCTAACAACTCTACCCTTATCACTGAATATTTTATACACGTCTGAAACCAGTATTTACTAAGCAATACTAATTAGTCGGCTTGTCTGTCAAAGAAATGGTGTTGCAACTACATGTAGTTTGCCTTTGACATTTTAGTTCGAAATTCAGGTAATTCAACTGATATGATTAGGGAGTTTGTTTAAGGGTAGAAACGCTTAGCCAACAACATGTTCGCTGATATTATATTACTTTAATTGACATAACTAACTAATCAGCTGTGATCTATGGCTTTCAGAAGGTGAAAGCCATCAATAGATAACTGAACAAATGAACATGGAGACACAGCTCTATCTGAAAACATCTGCAATTCCGTGCTAGTATAACCAGAGAGCTAAACCTCCGCATCGACCTGCGTTATGAGCAACAACGGTATAGTTCAATGGGGTCGAATGAGCTGTCTAGTGTCCCATTACAACACTGTTATTGCAGCCCTAAGCGTAGGATCGCATGTTCTGGTAGGATTTGAAGTATAATTATTCAAACCCGAGTGCGCATCAGCGGAGGCTGACGAAATACCGTAAGAGGTCTGTAAACACTTCAGTTATAATAAACTTGCACTGCCAAATCATGAAAACAAATTGCGATAGATGTTATACATATGGTATTCTAACGTCCAAAAGTTCAATGCGTACACACAAATAAACTATGTCTATGCTTAATCGTGTTAATTTAATAAAATGACATACATAACTCTTTAACATAGATCCACGTTTATACTTCCTTATATTCCCAGTTTCCAGAGCTTTACTCAAAATCTCAGATGTGTTTGTTTAAATAAATTTACTGTACTGCAATCAATTACTTCAATGCCATCAGTATATTTAAAAAGTATATCTACCAAATGAATTTGGACAGCATCCTAATAACTACAGGCGGAAGTACACAGTCAGGTGTCAATACGGATTCATTAATTAGTCGGCGTTTAACCCCTTGCTCAATGGTATTTATTTCACTTAAATATTAGGGATGTAATCTAACAGTCAATATCCAGACCAACACCACCAGCATTTTGTTCTGATGGAATAAATTATCCAGGGACTAAACGGATAGCTTGAGAGAAAAGACCAAACATATTTTGGTCCGCGGATAAACTAGTTCCAAAAACTTGGATATGTATTTGTAACCTGTGGGCGTTGACAATTTGAATATTTCACATTCCCTTATAGTGAGTGTTTGATAAATTGTAATACAATTCACAATTCTGGGATTTTGTATTCTTCACGTAATTACCGCTGAATCAAACGGCGATTTCTAGTATGAACATTTAGTGATCTTTAGTTTGACAATAATTTGCTGTAAGAATTTACTGATCCTAAATTTGACACTTCATTCCTGTTGGAATTCAGTCATCATATATTCGACGTAAAGGAATTGATTTCGTCGCTTTAGCTAGATTACGTTTAGGCTGAGTGTCGATATTTTCACGTAAGCAGATTAATATCACTTTTAAAAATATTAACACAGCAACTTAATCTGAAAATTCATTTTATTTTTTATGTATTTCTGCTATATTTTTAATACGTTCGACATAATCTGTCTAGATTGCCTAGTCGTACTAAAAAAAACTGTTCTCAGGAGACAAGTACTGCAATATGTTGATCAAATCGGAATATGGATTCGCAATGTAACTCCTATTCGTAGAAACTTACCGACAGTTGAGTGCCAGTTAATGACCATTAACTGTGATATATTTCTTTAGCGCTGTCGCAAGGAGACCCTGGAATTTCATTTTTGACAGGACTGTCGTGTCGTCATACAAACCCGTTTCTTAACACATGGACATGAATTCAATCGTACAAATCTCTGTTTGTTCTACATCAACATATTCCAGTATAAGCGTGCCATGTATAAGATTGTCTTTTCAAGTAAGGAACAGTACAAAATAAACTACGTGTTTTAACTTCGGCAATTTCTTATAAAGATGTTATCTTTGCTATGGAGTATAAAAGGGTGTTGTTCAATAATCTGTAGTTCACTTTTTAATTACAACAATTTTAAAATCAAATCTGGTTGCAACAATAATAGAGGTCAACTTAGTATATATATCGTTTAAGACTGTTGTTATACAATTAACGTTTCTGTTTTTGAAATCTGAATTTGTGATAACTTATTTGGTATCGTCTTTTTTTCCTCTCTGTGTATTATCTCCTGAGGCCAAATGGATTTAACGAATTTCATTTTTATTCAAATTAATTCAAC
>JAQQZZ010012340.1:0-11502 GCA_030265115.1 Mopalia vespertina | reverse complement strand
CCACAATTCACTAGATACATAACATATCCAAAGTTGGTGGCCCTACAGGATTCCGTTTCGGAGATATCGCGGTAACGTACAGACGTACGGACGTACATGATGACGACAATACCCCTAGGACAAAATTGGCCGAGGGGTAAAAAAAGTAGAATCTTGTTAGAGCCATGATTATATAAGGTTTGTAATGCAGTGCAAAGGGCCAGGTTCACGCCATCTTCCTACGGCATGGGTCAAAATGCACCAGAAAGTGGGGATAAAGAGAGGTCGCTCAAAAGTAGCTGTTGTAGACTCTAGTTAACTCAGATATTTCCGTCTGGGAAGGCAAGGTAGGAATTGAAGAGAGAATTGATACCATATCTTATTTTCTGCCTTGCCTCGGGCAGATGGGTTCACGCATATCAAATACGAATTATACAATTATTATCTTCTATTTAAAACCTCATTGAGAACAGAATCAAAATCCTAAAGAAGCGAATATGTATCTCGTTGAATTGTATATATACAATCGACGGATTTAAGACTACCCTAGTTTGAAAAAAGATGACAAAACAGTGCTCAATGGTTTATCCAATTTAAAAAAATCTGATAACGGTGCAATAATTCTTCTGTTATTTTCAGCCACAGTTGGTCCTGCCAGTTTCCTGATACTCTCCACATTTATCGGCTGTAACGAATACGCTGTAATTGCCCTGATTGCCGCTAGCTCAGCCACGCAGGTCGCAGAACAAGGCGCTTCTAACGCGAACATGATTGATTTGGCGCCTCACTTAGCAGGTCAGAAACAAACACTGTGTTACTGTAGAAATCAGATAATAGCAGAAAAACTTTAAGAAATAAAATTGAAGGTAAGAGGCAATGGAAATATAAGGCTTATATATATATATAGCATACAATGGATCAGCGTATCAATCTGCCTAATAGTGGAGTCCAAGTGAGTTGAACTAAAAACAAAATTTGATTAAAAAAAATTTTAAAAAAAGGGAAAAAACTCCACAAAATTGTGTACGTGTGTTTTCGCCACAGCGTAGCTGAAATACCGCTGAATGTGGCGTAAAAGCAAAAAACCAATCAATCAATCACAATTACAGACTCACAGACGGTGAAACCGGTCTGTGATGACAATCTGCAACTTCTTCGAAGTCTACAGCAATAACACGGAATTGTTCGATGATAACCACAGTAGGATAATCACCATGGCCTCAAAGTGACGGGCGTATAGTATGCAGCTCCGATATTAACCGCTTAAAGAGATATCCAAGTTAGGTTCAGAATTCATTGGTTTGTTTGATTGGGGTTTAACGTCGTAATCAATGGTATTTCACTTATATGACGACGGATTGTCCATTTCACACTGTTCCTGGCCTCATTACGGTGGAAAAACGGGAGGAAACCTCGTAAAAACCACTCCCGTGATTTCCGGAGTGTGACTCACTAATATACCTGATGGTCGATAGACGGACTCGATCCCGTGAACGATAAATTGGAGTAGGATTAGGAAGCGCACACGCTACCACTAAGCCACGGCCGCCCAGAATTCAATGGCGTAAAACACTGTTCAAATGCTGTTACAAATATGATGATCAGTACGCCTTCATCTTCTTAAGACTAGTTTGTTACTTGGCTTGTGATTGGTACAAATCAGTTAATCAATCTCACTTATATAAGGAGATGTATAAGTTTCCAGGTATAATTTTAGAAAAACATCACAAAGAACACTCTGGGAAGCCTAATTTTAAGCGATCAAAAGATTTCAAAACAACTAGGTCAGGACCTCCCGGCCAGGGAACAACCTAAATGTAAACAAACAGTGACTGACCGGTGCTACCTGGGTCGCAAGCGATAACAAAATTTTCAATATTGTTGTAGATTTGATTGTACCATTTAAGAAATATATATCCACGCTGTAAATGCGTACTTTACAATGTATAAAACATGATTTCAAATTGGCATAAATACTAAAAGTCCGAAGCTGCATCTATCAGACTACTTTATTTGAAAGCCTTTTTTAAACAAACATTTAGGCGACTTTAGTCCATGTTAAAACCAATCGCAATGTTATCTAAATAGGCGGCACCAAAAGCATCCGCTGGGACACCCACCTTAAACTGAATCATAACTGAAGCCAGTTGCATGAAAATGTATGATCGTGTTATAACATAACACATAAGAAACATAAAATGGAACAGATTTTTTATTTATAATAATTCAATTTGCTAGTAGCTTTAACAAAAAACTGCATTGATCTTCAGCTGTGTGACGTCATAGCTAAGATACATATGTAATTTGTCCGACGACGACGGCACAATTTTCGGTAAATTACCGAACACCATTACAAAAGATGGCCCTGGTTTTTGATTAAGCGGTCTTTACGCAATGTCACAGAGATAGGACGGCGACGATTTTAATCACATGAACTGACGCTTACACAAATGAAACTTCTATTTCAGGAGTGATCAAGTCTGTATGCAACACTTTTGCCACATTGACCGGGATTGTCTCCCCTTATCTGGCTGGACTACTAGTAAATGATGGGGTAATGTTTGCTTTATCTCTTTTCATTATGTCGAGCATCTATCTATATATATATATTTCTTTGATCGGCATTTAGAGTCGTTATCAGGTATTTCACTTACCTGGCTAATTTGCTGCGTCATTTTTGGCAGAACACCTCCTGAGGCCCCTCTCCCATTATCAGCTATAGGCAGTCACCACCAGAGAGCCCTTTTCAAAGTAAGATATATATCTTCTTCGAAGTAAGACATACACGTATATATAATCTTCATGAAAGTAAGATATATATCTTCTTCCAAGTGAGACATAAACATTTTCTTCAAAGTAAAATATTGATTTCTTCTTCAAATTAAGATAGATATCTTCTTACAGGTAAGATGTACAAATCTTCTCCCAAGCTGGACGGACAGATTTTTACAATGATGAATCCGTAATAGCAAAAGGCACAACTACAGTTCATGGTTAATATGAATACCAAGTTTAATAAAGATAGGTCTTATAGTTTTCAATTTCTGCTTCGGAATCAAAATTTACTTCTGATTATGGCTAAGTCCAACTTTGTATCAATAGAAATAAGAAAAGAAAAAAAAAATGGCGAATCTGCCATAGCAAAAGACACAACTACAATCGATGGTGAATGTGTCTACCAAGTTATTGTTTTTGAGTTCCGGAAACGGTTTGGAGACGGGACGGACGAACGGTGGTCATATCATAATACGACCGATTTTCATCGGGCGTATAATAATAAGACCTATTTTCATCGGGCGTATAAAAAGTTGTACTTTTATGTAAAGCGAAGTAACGACCCCTATAACAATACATTGATGCAAGTGTTGAGAATGAAATGTATCTTGCCTCCAACGGTATACACATTTACGCTACCCAGAGACCAGAGTTCGAATCCTGGTGGGAGACGAGCTTAATTTCTTTCTCTTCATAAACTATAATATTAGTATAAACGGTGCATAAATATATGTAATGTTATAATATATTTTACTCATTATTTCTCAGGAAACGAAAGCCCAATGGTCGAAAGTGTTTTACATCACAGCAGGGGTGTTTTTATTCAATACTGTTTTTTACGGGATATTCGCCTCATCTGATTTAGCCCCATGGGCCACGCCACAGCTAGAAGTTGAGGTCGGTGAACCGGAAAAGGAGACTAACAACACTGACGACAACCTGGCGGTGTCCTCACAAACACATCTTTGGGCTGGCAATATTCAAGGTCGTCGCGGATATACGGAAATATAACTTCGTCTCTGTGTACTGTGTTGGACTTATACAGTTATTTAGGACACAGGATGGATTGACCGAGAGAAAGTATGGTATACCTTGTTGTTACCTCACATGGAGGTTTAACACTGTACCTTCAAGCAGGTTGGGTTCTAGTGATATGTGTGATAGTCAGTCGTATATTTGTAAACACTGACAATATATGAACAATCACCTTGTTGAGTTTCCTTATCTGGTACTAAGACTGAGTGACTATGCTATTGGATTCTTTGCCTCGACACCAAGTCATGCTATGCTACTGGGTTTGTTGCTTGGACACCAATATACCGGTCACTATAGCTTCCACAGTTACGTGCTCCAGCGCTATTTGGTGTGCAAGAAATCCCCCTGAACATCACTGGAAACTATGAAAACGGCAGGAATACTTGAGGGTGCAATTTACATACCAGCAGCACAAAAAATCCCACGTGTGCACTAGTATAAAGCAATACGAAACGAATCGCAGACCACCAGGCAACTGGCACCCACCCACTCGCCATGTAGTTTGAAACAAAATTATCTGGTGTTCATCTCTGTAATCAGGGAATTGTTTGTTTGATTTAGAGATTAAACGCCAAACTCAAGGATATTTGACTTATATGATGGCAAATTTTGCATCGATTTTTCCATGTTGAAAGACTAGGCAGTCAGGATGAACCCTCACATAAACCACCCCTGCAATAGGCGCGAGTCGACTCCTCTTACTACCGTATATATCCATGGTCTGCTGGAGGACGCTAAACTGTGAGTGGGACATTGAAGGAGGGTCAGAAGTCCGATATGCTTACCACTGAACAATGACCACAGGATTAAATGATTTAGCACAGCTATGCATGGAATAATACACATATATGATGTACATATTAATGGACAATAAGCCTCGGGGAAAAGAGCTAAAAATCTGGACACCCTGACACTTTTAAATAACAGAAAGTCACAAGAGAAATTTGTTATTAAAGATTTAACATGCTGAAATTGATGAACTCTGTCAAGGTGTATTTCTCAAATTTAATTTTTATTTTATGAAAGTTTCACAATTAAGGTAACGCAATCTTTGCATTAACCTACATTATTATTATGATAACCGGTTAAAAGAACTTCATGTTCAATATACAACTATATACAAAAGGAACATTTAGTACCTCATACAATAAAAACAATGTCAATATTCTTCCAAACCTGAAGTAGGAGAACGGAAATTCAGATATGGAAAAGGGTTACAGTACCCAACTTTAAATAAAGTTTAAACTTTACAGTTCCTGTTTCACGTCATATTTAATTACGTTGTCTTATTTTTTTGTACTATGGTGGAAATATGACTAGAGAAGCAGTTCTATAACCTAATAACTGTCCGCTTTAATTAGTATTGATCTTTACGTGCGTAGGCAAAAATGGTTTGATTATAGTTTAAAAACCATATTGGAGAATATTTCCCCCCATGATGGAGTGATTGGTGAAGGGAACTGATCTTCCATAATCAAGAGATTTTGATGAGTGTTTTACAGTGTACTGGTTTGTTTGATTGGGGTTTAACATCGTACTCAAGGCTATTTCACTTATCTGACCACAGAACGTCCACTTCATGGTTTCCTCTCGGTTTTCCACCATAATTAGGCCAGGGAACGTGTGAAGTGGACATTGCCGGAGCCACATCGTGTTACTCCCTCATACCTAATGGTCTTGATGGACTCAAACCTGTGAATGGTACATCGAAGAAGGATAAGTAAGCGCACACGCTAACCACTAAGACACAGCCTTGACCTAATTCAGTTTGAAGGAAAACGTTTAAAAAATATGTACAAGTATAAAAATATAGTTGGTATGACTGCACTGGAGATACCTGCCAATCTGGTTCGCAAACTACATGTACATGGAATACAATACATACATCAACAGAAACATTTACACATTTTAAACCATATGTGTCACAAAATCAGTAGGCATGTGTTTAACACGATACTCCAGTGAGTTTCACTTGTAAAGTGGCAGTATTCTCTAACTGTATAGCAAGTAGAACACCATCATAAGATGTGATGTGTTTAGCTTCTTTGTTTGATAGGGGTGTAATGTTGTGCTTGAAGTTATTTCACTCACATGCCGGCCTGCCAGCCCAATGGGTGAAGGAAACCACCCTTGACGTCACTGGCTAGAAGCAAAGAATAGATGGGACAATCACAGGACACGAAACAAAGACATCAATGAGTTTTTGTTGCCCTCTAGCCCTGAGAGCACCTGGGCAACAGGGGGCTCCCTTCAGCCACCAACTCTTGAACCAGATTTCCAGCACAACCCCTTTAGGCTTGGGATATATTATTTCCCTGAGTGTGCAAAAATTTTAATAGAAAACCTCAACAAATGAATAAAATTAATATCAAACATGATCAAGATTAATAATAAAAAAGAATATATATATGCCTATGCTGTAAATTGATTGGCATTAAATGCCACGTTATGACGCTTGTATGTTGTCTATGTTTTTCCAGCAGCAAACAGCAATAAAACTTAACCAGATAGAGAAGCGTTTTATATAAATGCTCTGTTGGAAAAAATATTTATTTCTAAAAAAAAAGTCAAAAGCATGAATGCAGTTCATACCATACTGGCATTATTACAGAGATGAACATGTTATTAAAAAAATGAGCTGATCCAACACTATAACATAAAAGACATTTTCCCCTTTTCTTTAGGCACTACAAGAATCACAGATCTGTCTTCTTAATCACAAGTCAAGGTCAAATGATGTAAACTTGGTTCCAGAGTTCAATCACAAGTCAAGGTCAAATGATGTAAACTTGGTTCCAGAGTCCAGGTTATTAATCCAGGCTAAAATAGAAGAAAAACAAATTTTTGAAAATGATTATATTTAGTTTGAATAAATCAATCGGTATTTCACCTTAATTCTACCAAGAGCAATGGACTAACACTACTATAAAAAGTGAATTATTTTTTCTGCTCAGTTGGATTTGTTTGTGTAATTGTGGTATTTCAGGGCATTTCAGTTATAAGATGATAGATTGTTTACTTCACACCATTATTTGCTTGTTTGTTTGATTGGGGTTTAACGTCGTACTCAAGGGTAATTCCCTTATAAGATACTAGATTGTCCACTTCACACAGTTCTTTGCCTAATTACAGTGGAAATCTGAGAAGAAACTTTGTATAAACCACCCCCACGATTGTGGAAGCCACATCGTGTGACTCACTCATATACCTGATGGTCCTCTGACAGACTCGATCCCAAGGACGGTTTGTTTGTTTGTTTGTTTGATTGGGGTTTAACGTCGTACTCATGGGTATTTCACTTATATGACAACAGATTGTCCACTTTACACTGTTCCTTGCCTCATTACAGTGGAAAACCGAGAGGAAACCTTGTAAAAACCACCCCTGCGATTGCCGGAGCCACATCATGTGACTCACTCATATACCAGATGGTCGACAGAAGGACTCGATCCCGTGAACGGTAAATTGGAGTAGGATAAGGAAGTGCACATGCTACCACTAAGCCGCGGGCGCCCCCAAGGACAGTAAATCGAAGTAGGATAAGTAGGGCTAAAAAGCACACACGCAGGCCTGCTCAGTTGGAAACTGTTCCTTCAATGCTAAGTAAATTTATGCATATTAACAGAACTATCACAACTAAATAGGGGAGGTCCAGGGGCCACCTAGGCCCTGGAAGCTCTAAGAAACTAGAAGCACAAATACACAATCTCAACCAAATTTGACAATGCTATTTGGTTAGTAATTTTGATTGATCAATTAAGATCTGTATAAAGTTAAGCAGGTCAAAAAACAAAAAAATGAAAACAAGAGCCACAAGACTATTAACACCAGTATTTTGTAATCAAAAAGTTTTCTTGTGAAAGGACATGGATGTACAGGAATTCTTCTTTACTATGTCAGAAAGAGCTGGCATTGATTTAAGTAATTGTGAACAAAGAATTTGAGAGTTTTCAAACTCTTCATAAATATTGTTGGTATGACTATACAAATAACATAACCCTGTTGAGACAATAGCTACTTAGCCTGAAAACAAAAGACTGCAGAACAGACATTCATTTGAGACAAAACTATTGTTAAATTGTTTTTGTTTTTGCTGCATGCTAACCCCGAGTCTAAAAACTGGAAATCTTTTTTGTGGTAGCCATCTTAAGTTTAATTCATCCAAATGTCACCAAGGCCCTGGAAACTCGAAAGATGAAGATAATCTAGCCTCATTTTGGATATATATTCTGGTCCTTGATATGATTGATATTTCATTGTGTATTTGTTTTTTAATTGTTGTTCGTAGTCACAACATGAAAATTTTATGATACAAAAGTGTCCGGTCAAACTGGTAGGACTCAGAATGTAACATTTTTATCACAAGTTTTAGATTTGACTATGTATGTGCATGTGGTAGTTTTTTTTGTAAGATCTGGTATGATACAGTTGCTGTCTGTGGCAATCATATATGTGTGCACTACAATGGTTTTGTTTGTTTGATTGGGGTTTAACATCATACTCAAGGGTATTTCTTTTATATGACAACGGATTGTCCACTTCACATCGCTCCTCGCTAATTTTGGTAGAAAACAGAGAGGAAACTTTGTAAAAACCATCCTTGCGATTGCCAGAGCCACATCGTGTGACTCACTCATATACCCGATGGTTGACAGATGGACTTGATCTTGTAAACAGTAAATAAAAGTATGATTAGTAAGCGCACACGCTACCACTAAGCCACAGGCCTGCACTACAATGGAAGAGAATTGATGTGGGAGAAAAGGTTAAGTATTATTCAGCCAGGTAAATTGAATTTTGGGGATTCCTTACTTATTTCTTTCCTTTTATTTGTTAGAGCCTCCTACGCCCCAGCCTAAATCCTCCACTGTAAACTATTACACCACCAATAAACTACCCATACAGTTCAATGTTTGCTTATACCCAAGTATTTTGTATATTATTTTACTAGTTTTTTTTTCTTTCCGGTCACTTACTTCAAACATTTCAAGGCCATTTCAATCTCTTCACGTTTCGCCATTTTCTCCAGCTGAAAACAAAGAATAGTTCTTCAAACCGATGCAATTTGAAACTGTCTTGTGCTTTTAATTACAGAGATGCGGACCCTATTTAGCTGAAGAAAATCAACACTCTTGCCATGTTGTCAGTTATCTTTACTAGTTTTCCGTAATAATACAGAATTTCTTTATACTTTGGACTGATCATTAGTCTCCAGAAGTTAATGTCACCCAAAGTGTAGGAGATGTCAGATAAAGCAGATCTAAAGTCTAAAGTTCCTCCTTGACATGTCAAAGATATGCTTTACAGATAACATCACATAGAGCACAAATGTCCTCATCTCGTTCTGAGGCCAGGTCTCGTTGCTAATTATGGTATCCAACTATTGATGGATTATCACACAGATTGCTGATTGATTGGTGTTTTATGCCTTGCTTAAGAGCAAGGACTTAGGTAGAGAGGTGTCCACCCATCCAAATGAACACCCTGAATTGAATAATTGCCTAACTTAAGACATGCAGTTTTAAAAAACTTTAACATGCAGGAGATAGGGAAACTTGGACACCCAGTTACTTAAAAACTGAAGCAAAATGGCCATTTTGGACACCATACTGTTGACTTCTGGCTAAGCCACTGCTTAAGGCTAATTCATTTATATGACAGCAGTGTATTTCAACAACAATTGACACTAGCACAACCATAAAATGTGAAGTGTTTTGATATTATTTGAAAATTAATCTTCCTCCAGTGATAAACAAAGACAGCATTGGTATGCACCAAACTAACTGCGCTAAGTCAGACGGTTTATTAGTCACAAGATTTGCTGACAAGATAAAACATTTATTTAAATGGGATAATTCAGATTTTATAACTTGTTTGTTTGTTTGGGGTTAAACATCATACTCAAGGGTATTTCAATTATATCACGATAAATAGACCAAATTACACTGTTCCTTGCTTTAAATTACTGTGGAAAACCAGGGAGGAAACCTGGTAAACATCACTCCAGAGCCACATCATGTGACTCAGTCAAACAGGGGATGGACTTGATCCTGTGAATGGTACATCAAAGTAGGAATAGTAGGTGGACACGCCAACGACTTAGCCACTGCCATTGACCCAGCTCTGAAAATGATTCTGAGTGGCTAACCTCAGGAGGAAGCAGTTCCTCCCCTCTATCTTGTTTATCTTCTAACAGCTGGATCTGACGGAGCTTCTTTTGTAATTTTCTTTCTTCTCTTCGCCTCTGTTCCAAAGTTTGCTAGTTGATGAAGAACAAATATATATATAAATGTGTAAACACAACAAGCTAAAACAGTGAAATACACAATTAACTGGCTATTTGAAATTTTAAATAAGAGCTCTGTATAGTTTCCAGGAATCAAACGTTGTGTTAAATGGCCTGCAGGACAAAGTAACATTAATCATAAATGTCTGACGAAATATTTTCCACATTTGAAAGCCTGCTGCGAGACGGCCTTGTGTTACCCCAAACAGGTGGGCTACAGAAACTCAGGAACCATGACAAAACAATACTTTCAGTACTGATTGATTGGTTGATAGGTGTTTTACGCTGTGCTTAAGGGTATTTCACTTATATAACGGCGGTGTATTCCAATCTTTCAGTACTGAACATCATGGTAATTACGTTCAAAGTAAGATCCTGCAGAATTCTTAAGACAGGCCCCAAGGCAGTATTTTTTTTCTGCCCGAACACCCATACTCACATTTTCAAATGCTGATTCATCCTGACTCTCAGCAGACGATGATGTACTGCTTTCTCCTAGTGCTATCCTTACAGGAGCCACTGAAACAACCAATCAGAAACAATACAGTCCACAGAAACAACCAATCAGACACAATACAGTCCACAGAAACAACCAATCAAACACAATCCAGTCTATAGAAACAACCAATCAGACACAATACAATCCACTGAAACAACCAATCAAAGAAACACAATATAGTTCCCTGAAAACAACAAATCAAACACAATATAGTCTCCTGAAATGACCAATCAAACACAATACAGTCCACAGAAACAAGTAATCAGACACAATACAGTCCACAGAAACAACCAACCAGACACAATTATATAGTCCCTCATATACCATGCAAATGTTTAACCATAGCTATGTGTTGGGAGAAATTAATAACATGATCCAGGAGATCAACAAGATATAACAGAAATACAGAATGTGAAAGAAATGGTCTTAGCTCATGCATTACAGTATAAATAGCCATTCTTACCTGGATTGAATAATCTACCTCTACCTAAAGACATAGCTGTTATCACGGCAGCTCTGATCGGGACTACACCTAAAATAAAAAATTTAAATTAAATGTTTAAGAATTACCTCTCCATGAAATTTTACAAGAATTTCTGTTAATTAACTCAACAATAGTTTCACTGAATATCCTTGTGGAGGAAATTTCAACAGCTAACTGAACCTTGGATGATGTGTCTCTAACCCAGCCCAGCTAACTGAACCTTGGGTGATGTGTCTCTAACCCAGCCCAGCTAACTGAACCTTGGGTGATGTGTCTCTAACTCAGCCCAGCTAACTGAACCTTGGATGATGTGTCTATAACTCAGCCCAGCTAACTGAACCTTGGGTGATGTGTCTCTAACCCAGCCCAGCTAACTGAACCTTGGATGATGTGTCTCTAACCCAGCCCAGCTAACTGAACCTTGGGTGATGTGTCTCTAACCCA
>JAQQZZ010012329.1:0-11502 GCA_030265115.1 Mopalia vespertina | reverse complement strand
TAAATACACCAAATGTGACCTATTTAGGTTATAATATTACACTGACCAGAAACCTCCACTCAATTACTTCACATCAAAACCAAATATTCCACCAAAAACAAATTTCCAGCAGAAGAACAAATAAAACAAGACAACGCACCATTTTTATAAAGAATTATATATATTCGTGACGAAAAGGAAGTTCATAATAGTGGTCTTACGCTATGATATTATCCCCAACATTCACCGACTTCCGTCCGTACCACTGGCACAGTTAATGTTGCAAGCAGTATATGGATACATTATATCCAGCTGTAATATTATCGTGTTTATGTGATAAACAACTTATCACAATCTATAAAGGACATGACAGTTTTTTCGCCTGTCTGAGTCATTTTGTTAGGAATTGACGCATGGCATGCTTCAGTTCTATCTGACAGAACAATGGTTCAATTTTCCGTTGTTGGGAAAAGCAACTATCCCATGTCTTGTCATCAGAGGAAGATTAAGTAATACCTATTCAGGTGATAACGACGCCTTTATCTCGCTGAATGAGCTAAACAAATAAGCATGCCATGTTTGATAGCTCAGTTCTCTGAGCGAGCTGAACTATCATTTCCACTTATGTCAGACCCGTTGTCACGTGTGATACAAGAATTGTCCATTAACACGATATATGGCAGATAGTCGTAAATGATTTTTACAATTTAAATAAATTATTTTTGATGCCGAAATTTGTTGCCGTCATATAGCTGAATTTTATAGTTCGACGAGTTATCGGTCATGACCAAGAATATAAATTTTCGCAAACAACGTTGCGACAACGGTTTGATTTGGTCGTGTTCACGGTGTAATATTGTTGTTGCATATAATGCAACGTTTTCACAACATTGTTATTACGTTGTACTAAACGCTACCAATTCACAACTAAATCACAATGATTTGTGATATTACAACGTTAAACTACAACGTTTTTCTGTGACGTTTTGACAACGTTATAATAACGTTGTGTCAACTGGTACAAACTAACAGCCAAATTTCAGTGTAGATTTATGTTGCAGTAACGTTGTTATTTGGTTACTGTGCAACGTTAGCAATGTATAGCTGGTATACAACGTTGTAGCTACGTAGTTTGTAAACAGTTTGCTGGGAAGGTATTGAATAACCACGGCAACTGTGTGTGCGGAATGTCGTCAATCAATAGGTGCTAGCAGTAGGTTCTGATCTATCATCATACTTATTATCTTTAAAATATACATTTATAAATGCCGTACTGAATATGTTTGCTTACTTCTCAATTCAGCTTATTAAACAACTAAGAAAATAACCGAAGTTATAGTTTTGTTGAATAAATCACTTCAACTATTAGTGATATTAAATAGATATGTGTGGTTTCCTATAATTTGAGAGATTATGAGCAAAGCAAAGCAGTTTCATGTCTTCCGCACAATAAAGACACAGAGTTGAAACTGCTTAAAAATGTCCCCAAAATATAGCAATACTGCTTTTAAGGCAATCATATAAGGCGGTTAACTTTTACAAATACAACATGAAATGCACTGATTTACTTCATACGTTTGGGCAATTTAAACTATTTCAACTTCAATTTCCCACAAAATTTGCATAATCTTGTTTGAGGCAATTTTACTCAACTAGGCCCTTCAAACAATATTAAAATTCCACAACAATGCTACGTATTACAATGCCGACTGGTGCTTAACAACAACAATGCACTTCTCGACCTTTCAAATGAATATGGGAATGAGAGAACTACGCAGGACACAAGCATGCTCCTTGCTGTAGGGAGAGTTTTGGGAGAGAAACTGTGACCTCCCTGGAGGTGGCTGACACTTTAGAGTGACAACTACAAGATAAAAAAGAGAAGTATTTAAAAATAATTTTGATAAATGGTTTCTGCTTTGCAAGCTAAATTAATAAGATGTACCGTTGAACCTCTTATACGATACACTTTGTACCTAGTGAATTTTGCACGAAATGCACCTGGTAGTATATAATGAAATCTAGCTTTTGCTAGTTATTTACAAGAAACTTTCAAATTGCCTGATAGTGACTACATAAATAAGTCGTTGAATGTAAGTCTGAGCCAATTTTAACCCAGTGAGAATTATCAAAAAGCCAATTATATACTGAATTTCGTAGCGTTGGATTTTGTACACTCCATCAGACAGATGTTGTTGTTGTTGATGTATTTGTGCTTTTTGTTAACTAACATATTCACGTTACTTACATGCAGCTTATTAGAAATAATTTTCTGCACTGTACTGGATCTTAGGTTTCCGTCCGTTCAATACGAAAATGGTTTGTATGTTTGTTTGACTGGGGTTTATTAACGTCGTACTCAAAGGCATTTCACTTAAATCACGACGGATTGTGCACTTCACACTGTTCCTTGCTGTAATTACGGTGGAAACGGGGAGAAAACGTCGTAGAAAACCACCCTCGCGATTGCCGGAGCCACACCGTGTGACTCTCTCGTATACCTGATGGTCGACAGATGGACACGTGTTCATGTGCAATTCTACACACGCCAGGATATAAATAGTAGCCTACTGATGATGTGACGTCTGCAATTACGTTGAGAAATTGAAATTGATCGAATTTAATCACCAGAAAACATTGTATAACTGTAAAGATTGGTACAATTTAAAAATCAAGTCGTTCTCTTGATTTTCTACTCAGATAAGACAAATAAAATAATACATTCACATTTTTTTTTTGAATGGAATTTAATATTCCTGTTAAAAGCAATAGACTGTTAAAGGAATCTGTAAATACCATACAAGTTATTGTGCGTTTGTCTTTCCAATACGACTAGGTTATGTTTTTTTAAACATAGTTTAATGGCCAAGCATGGCAGTAGTAGAATGGATAGTTTTTGTTGTGCGTCAAGTGCGAGATGAGGGCATAGCGTACGGTCACTATGAGCTCTACCAAACTAAGAAGGGGCCTAGCTGTCCACTTGCGAGTGAAGATGAGGAGGGGCGGGGTTCAAGTCGAATACACAGATCATATATACACGAAGGATAGGCCAAGTTATTTTGCGATTTTGTTTAGATTAAATCATATATTATCTCATCTTGTTGAATCGGTTGATAGTTTTATATCTATAGGAATGCCTCAAGACTGACAGAACTAATGTTTGGCAGTGCATGCTGTAACAAACAGGCGGGGTTGGAAAATATGAAGAATGAACAGCCCTGACTGAAGTCATAATACCCCGATGAAGAGCCCTGACTGAAGTCCTATAGCCTCCGATGAACAGCTCTGACTGAAATCCTATAGCCCCGATGAACAGCTCTGACTGAAATCCTATAGCCCCGATGAACAGCCCTGACTGAAGACATATAGCCCCCGATGAACAGCCGTGAATGAAGAGCTATAGCTCCCGATGAACAGCCCTGACTGAAGTTATATAGCCCCCGATGAACGGCCTTGACTGAAGTCCTATAGCCCCCGACGAACGGCCTTGACTGAAGTCCTATAAATCCCGATGAATAGCCCTGACTGAACTACTATATCCCCCGATGAACAACCTTGACTGAAGTCCTATAGATCCCGATGAACAGCCCTGACTGAAGTCAAAATACCCCCGATGAACAGCCCTGACTGAAGTCCTATAGCCCCCGATGAACAGCCCTGACTGAAGTCCTATAGCCCCCACGAACAGCCCTGACTGAGTCCTATGATGACACCGTGAAGCTGACAAAAATCATATGATGACACCGTGAAACTGACTGAAGTACTATCATGACACCGTGAAGCTGACCAAAGTACTATGATGACACCGTGAAGCTGAGTGAAGTCCTATGATGACACCGTTAAGCTGACTGAAGTACTATGATGACACCGTGAACCTGACCAAAGTACTATGATGACACCGTGAAGCTGACCAAAGTACTATGATGACACCGTTAAGCTGACTGAAGTGCTATCATGACACCGTAAATCTGACCAAAGTACTATGATGACATCGTGAAGCTGACCAAAGTACTATGATGACACCGTTAAGCTGACTGAAGTCCTATGATAACACCGTAAATCTGACTGAAGTACTATGCTGACACCGTGAAACTGACCAAAGTACTTTGATGACACCGTGAAGCTGACTGAAGTCTTATGATGACACCGTGAAGCTGACTGAAGTATTATGATGAGACCATGAAGCTGACCAAAGTACTATAATGACACCGTGAAGCTGACTGAAGTACTATGATGATACCGTAAATCTGAATGAAGTACTATGATGACACCGTGAAATAACCAAGATGGCTGCGCTTCCAACTCCAATTGTTGGTTGCGTAACTATTCTTTTTGTCATTGAATAAAACAAATGACACATAACGAACATTTTTTGCAACAGAAACATTAAAATAAGCTCAGTTCATTTGTTCTATCTTGATTATAACTGCATGTTGATTAAAGTATTAAAAATATAGCGATTCAATCTATGAATAGGGCACACACTTTGAATTGCCGTTGTATCACGTATTTATTGTGTGTGTAAATCAAAATGCACCTGGTTAACCTTCCGTGAGAAACAAAGCTGTCAACACGATTATATCAGTTGTCTGTAGAGGTATGTATGCATATATTAGGACAGTTCAACAAGTACAACGTAAGTTTGTACACAACTGTGTACAACCGTATTTCAACCACCACTCAAACTTGTTCAAACTTATGACAAATATCTGAAGATAGTGTCGGGAGAAACGTCCTGTTATTTCTATAAATTCTTCCAAGTGCCAAACAGAAGTCTCAGGTTCCATTACCATATTGGTACAATTGGAACTCTATACTCAAAAACAGTTTCGAGCTAATATTTAGGTGACATTATAGATGTGTGAGGGTGTTCAACGTGCACAAGGCTAACTTGGAAGCAATGCAGGGATTGTAGTCGGAAATCAGATTAAATGGTTTCAAACTTTAGTGTGGACCATTTACTGTAAAGCTTTTCAACGAACTTACCCATAAATTATTTATTGCCTTTATCTATAATTGTAAATCATTTGTTCCATATTTACGCTAGTTTTACAGCGTTATAATTTCAGGACGAACAGTTTTATTTCGGTAGTAAATATGTTGCAAGCAACTGATTGGATGTCCATTGATAAACTAGAAACTGCCGAGGCATCATATATTAAAACATAATGGCAACTTTCGACAGTCCTCGCTTAGCATGACTTTTGTGAACCAATGCTGTAGTATAACGGTGTTATGGGTAATCGGCTAAACGAATCTAGACATACACCAATCAAACTACATTCACTCAACCAGATTCAGTTAAAGTAGCAATAACGACAATGACATGATCTGATTAGCTATAGGCTATCCCACAATGGACGAGTCGAGAAAGACTCGAATAATAACTGCATTGAGGGCGATAGCTTTCAACCATTCTATTTGAGTATGGTTCAAACCAATTTAAACTATTAAGTAGTATTGATTTTAAATGCTTAAAGGGGGCGGGGAAAGGAGGAACAAAAATAACAGGTGAATATCATGAAAAAATTCAATCATGTTTGATAATTAGCACAAGTTAAATTTGTTTAGTTGCCGCCTGAAATCAGTGCCGCATATAACAACACATGTGGTGACATTTTCATGGGGGGATCCAAGTGTGACCAATCCTCTCCTCTATGAGGAGGCGAGAATGTAAGTGACCATTAACATTTACGTTCTTCCCTCCTCGTAGAGGAGAGGTTTGGACAAAAAAGGAAAATGTTACGACATGTGTTGTAATATGCGACATTTTTTTTCTTCAGGTGGTGGCAACTAAACAGTTTTAACTTGTATGAAATGCTGGGAGCGGTACAACGAAGTAAGGTTATTAGGCCAACACGCTATCCACTAAATCGCGGCCGTGGGCTATATACAGTATAACAAGGTGTGTTTAAAAGACTATTTCTCATGCACGCATCCTTTCAGGATTCATCTGGGAAGGAAATATTTTGTTTGAAATGGTCCGACGAGCAAGAATTAAATGAACAAATATCAGATTTTTGTTTTGTTTGTTTGTTTTTGCACGTTTTATATTCGTGGACGCTCTCTGGTTTCAGAATTAACATCACAATTCCACGGCCACAGTAATATCCTTTGTTTATACTAGTGGTTTATAGTATATATAGATAATTTGTGTTAATACGGAGCATTCACTCCGAAGTCAGAATGAAAGAAAATAAATGCATATGTGCCAGGGTTTTGTCAGGTTCCATTTAAAAATTAAAAAACAAACAGCAGTAGTCGTTAAATGCTGCGGCATGCAGGACGGAGGACTTGGCATCACAATGTACGGGCAGTGATCCACGACAACGTCAACTAAGATGTTAATTAAAAACGGTTATTATTTAAAAGAAACGTGATTAAATAGAGATTGACTAGGCGAATGTTTACCAACCCAGACTATCTGCAGTAAATATAACAATCACAATATCACAGCATAGATGTAGTCATTTGATAATTTGTCAACTTTCAGGTTTAATTAGGATATCACAATCTGAATGTTGAGACAGGCGACGTTTATGACCACTGCGACAGGGGTATTGGGACGCGTGGATAATTTTCTATAATGCGTCTTTATTCTTTGAATAGAACAGGCCTAGTCATAAGTGGAGTGAACATCAGTTTTAATTAGGATTCTAACTGACGTATGAGACAGTAGTTCATCCCCTGCTGCAAATTGTTAATCAAAGGCATGTTCGTTTGGTCGTGTCTTATCGTGTTCATGGTGTTTTGTTTAAAATCTGTCGGCCACCATTGTTTTCGCAACAATGCCAAACCGAGATTATCTGAAATCGTTTTTTGGCTGTCCCATAGCATACATTGGTAAATACAGATTAATACCTGTTTACATAACAGCTCCCACTCAAACATATTGAAATGAGTTTCGGTTAGAAACGATAAAAGTTT
This sequence comes from Mopalia vespertina, assembly GCA_030265115.1. Taxonomy (NCBI): domain Eukaryota; kingdom Metazoa; phylum Mollusca; class Polyplacophora; order Chitonida; family Mopaliidae; genus Mopalia; species Mopalia vespertina. The sequence continues at coordinate 4,596 of JAQQZZ010012329.1, read as the reverse complement.
GGTGTCCCTGTGAAAGCGAACAACTGATTGGCGTGGAACGTCTGATGAAACAAGAAACCGGTATGTTCAGGCATCCAGTATTGTGATTACAAACATTATTACCATTAAACCATGTTTTGCGTCCTAAGACTTATTGCGTCTTGAGAATAAGGTATAGTTTGCATAAGGTAAAAGGTACTTTTTGTTTCTATATACCAGTAGTTCGGTTTTTGGGGCCTCTTCCTGAAATCTTAGTTTCGAATTAAACTGAGGATATTACATTTTGGAGGGTTTGCTATTCCAAATAAAATGCAACTAATCGTGGATATGTTGCGTATTGAGATATAAGACTGCTGCATATGTATATAGATGTCAAGCAAATTTTTCTCTCTTCATTTATTCAAAATATATAGATGTCACGGAGCCATTCATAACAAAATATTCGGATACTGTTTCAAACGTATATGAGACTTTTTATCTGGTATAGTTTTTTTTTCCAAAACAGGCATCTTTCATTTTATGATCCAATATTATCAATCGGCTTTGGTAACATCTGGACATAATATATTTATATTTACGAAAGTTTTAAACCATATTAAAAACAATTTTTACATTTCTACCTCCGCGCCAGAGAGATTGTTAACAGACTGGGCGGAAACAGATTTTGAACTGGAGTGGTATCGGATATTTAAACGCGCAATCTAATTATGTGAATACTTCATATTTATTACATTTTTATTGGGAATATAATTGTAGAATGGTAAAGGGCGTACTGATGTTAACAGAGAGGAGTTGCCTTAAACCAAGTCACACATTTTATGGGTATGTTGGCATTACACGCCCGATTCATGTACAAATTAATTTTAAAATTTTTACACTGTGAACGACTTCCGCAAAAGCACGTCAGTAACTAAAGACTATCTGTCGCACTTAATTTCAAACCCCGCTTTAATTTCGTACGTTATTGCTAAGGTTTTTACTCATATGATTGTATCTGGTGTAAATAGGATAAACCAGTAATAAGTGGAAGAAAACAAAATGGCTCAAATGAACCTCCTTTGAAAACGTAACTAAATACTTCAGACATCCGGAAGTTGAAGCAGGACTGAAAGCCATCATCTAAGTTCATGACCGACTTTCTATCTGAATCAAAGAAGGTCTCGCTTAAGACTACAGTATTTGCCTTATGACCGTTTAATTGTTCTTGTCTTAAGACGAACTAGAATACAAGTGCAAAAACATTGCTGTCAAATGATGCCTCCTTGCAGCTGTCTGTTCTTGAAAAGGAATGAGTTTTACCAATGACTCGTCAAAAAAAAGACGCAAGACGCTTGCAGATTAATGGCGATAAGACACGTTGGATATTGAAAGCTGCTCTCTGATAACTGGAAGAGCAAACATACTATACTGCATCCCACACATGTTAGATTTCATTCATAATCAGTTGTCGGTCGACTTCGCACAAACCGTGACAACGGCAATTATAAAGTTAGAGCGTCAAATATTTCATAAATCTTTGAAAAGCCGCTTTATCACTTCTACATTTATCACTGCTACATTTATCACTTCTACATACGTTGAACTCTTTCTGCCTTAATTGTACTCCTGTCGAATTCTTCTTGACAAATCTGTAATTTCTTTTTAGCTGTGTTTATCATATTTTCCCTTGCACAACAAAACATTTTCACGTATGTAAAATATATTAAAAAAACATATGTTTGAAGTAATTGTTTTTGCATTTTCACGTAAGTAAAATAAACTATTTTAAATTCTTGTAATTGTTGGTTGCGCATTGGATTACTGAACCCCTGTATTGTATCGATCACGGGTTCGAGGCCGCTTTTGTTTGATTTAGGATTTCGCCGAAGGATTTTAAAGAGGTTTCCTCCCGTTGTTCCACCAAACACCGCAATGTTAAGTCTTCAAACAAGTGAAACACCGTTAAGTATGACTATAAATACATAGTTGTTCTGCATGCATTGTGTGTAACATACTTCCTTTGTCGGCGCTCACAGCGAACAAAAACGATGCTTCTTTTAATTAGCGGCTTTCGTGTATTTTTTAATATAGCCAAAGGAAAATGATCTGCACGGTAGAAGATAGAACTACCTCCTGCATGCTAATAGGTGTTATGGCAGGTTTTGTAATACAACAATAGAAATATAAGCCATCGGGATTATAACTTGACGGCAGATGATATCTAGGCCTTTGCCCAGCAATGGTGTATTAATGAGTCTGGTCCAGAGAGGTTTTAGCGATACGAGAACAGGTAGAGCAGTTCTTGCAGATACCGGCTTAAGTCGTCTTTTCAATCTGACAAAATGACTCTCAAATTTCATGGGCCAGGATTATGCGGTTAATATTGTTACGTCTTGAGTCCCTTTTCGCGACTACGGTGGCTTAATCGACGTAGGATTCCACACAGAGATTACAATTACCGGACGTGATCGTTATTTCACGATAATGAAACGCGGGACTATATTATTGATAAACGCAGACATAGCACGAATACGTTGTTTAACTGCTTAGACGGTTTCTGTGAAGAGATCATCATACAATATAGGAATTATTTTTATGAAACAGTGTGTGACTTTGGTGAATAAGTATTTAAACACAGTTTAATAGGCATTTATATTGAATGGAAAGCTAGGATTTGGGTTGTAAACTGGCGTTTGAATCAGTCAATTTCAGCAGGTTGCTTGGGCGCTATAAGCCAGGCTGTTGTATCGGTACAGAAACAGTAGGGGGTTTCCAGGACAAAGGTTCTACTGTATTACTCTCTTGAACAACGTAAAATGACCGAATATAACGTACCAGCACGTTACCGATGTGAACTACCCGGGTGGACAGAAATTCAACCCTAAGACAACATCCTAAATTTCAGTTCATGTGGGTGTCACAGGGACAATTAATAGCAAAAGCATCAGTCACGATTGATTGATTGATGGATTAATTTTTTGATTGATTGGCTTGTTGCTGGTTAGTTGGCAGACTAACTTGTTCATTTGTCATGCTCATGTTTATATGGCGGCGCTGTACTCGAACAGTAAATAACCCTTCTAAAAATAAAAAAAAGTGCAGTCTAAAATTTTGGACTGTTCCTCGATTGCGATGTAACGACAGCATGGTTGTGCTTAGCAAATACTAATCATCGACGCAGGACAGGAGTGAACACGGTCTGCAACCAGGCTTCCCAAGAGTTTATAATTTGTAATTTGTAAAATAGGACGATGATAGCAGTTATACCCCTGACCCAATGGACGTACTAGGTCAACTTTGGCAGTTTTTATATAGAAATGACAAAGAACCAATAATTAATATAACGAAAAGTGCGGTGCACAACAGAAATAGAAACAAGACTTATCTGAAATTTTTATATATCGCCCTGTTATATATAAGTGTAGTGTACTTTCCCAGCATGGGGTGGTCTCGCGCCATTCCGAATCCCGCCACATCAACTTCGAGGGCGACAAGATCATGCTGGTAAAGGCGCATCATCATGCACGGAACGATTTATAGTTAAGACTTGAAGGGGCTTCACCTTATTTACAGCTTTTTGATTGGACGTTAAAAAAATCGACCAATCAAAACTCCGCAAAATAAGAGGTATCCCCTGTAATCTTTACAATCAATCGCCCAGTAGAATTGCACCTTTAAATGACATCTGTTTTTAGAAAATGGCCGATAACTGATACAATTAATTTTCCAAAAATAACGAAACGCTGCATATGTTTGTGTTTATTATTGTGGCAATTGTACGAGTGCATTGTCGTCCTAAAGGTGAAATTATCTTAAGAACGGCTTCAATTATCTTAAGAATGGCTTCAATTATCTTAAGAACGGTTTCAAGTATCTTATGAACAAGTCATCATCATTTAAGGATGGTTTATAATTGCATCCTATCTTCGTATTAGGATGAGTAGCTATCTGTTCATTGGCAGAGAAACGGTCACGGTAAAAGTTTCCTGTAAAGAATGTTTGCCAAGTGCTGTCCATGACTATAGTTGAATCTGCAGGCCCTGGAGCACAGGAACACATTCTGAGGTGGTCGTTAGCTTGTGCGTCTGTTCTGGGTTTAACAGCATACTAAAGTTTATTTCACACATATGACGACCTGGGCAGCCCAATGGTTGAAGTAATCCAGCCTTAACGCCACTAGCAACAGAACTAAGATATTACAAGAATTCAAATGCGAATTCATTGATTTCATTCCAAGCCAGAGAATAGCCCGACAGGTATGCAGATGGTTTATACATAAACAATATTAACAAATATAATAACTACCTTATGTATCTTAAATTTGTAGAGATATAATACCAATATACAATGCAAATTAGAGTAACATTTAGAATGATTCTGTTTGATCTTTTGACGCTTGATACAATGTTAAATGAACTTAAAAGGTAAGATTTACGCAATCCCATAAACAACAGATATAGAGCCAGTATTTCTGTTATTCTGGGATAGCACTTTCTTAGTTTAAACCGATTCCAGATCAGAAAATTTTGCAGGTTGAAACCCGTCCAGATTTTTCAACCATGGGAATCGAACCCATGACCCTCAGAGTTAGGCACCGAATCGCCAGCAGTAAATGCAGGCCACCTAGACCACTCAGCC
>JAQQZZ010012328.1:7192-25275 GCA_030265115.1 Mopalia vespertina | reverse complement strand
CTCAGAGCTAAAGGGGAACAGGAAGCCGATCTGTTTGTGGTGTCTGTATTGCGTCCTGTCGTTGTCCTGTATTTGTCTCGTCTTCGTTTGTTGCCAGTGGTGTTGAGGGTTGTTTCCTTCACTCATTTGGCTAGCATGTAGTAATATAAGTGAAATACCCTTGAGTATGATGTTAAACCCCAATCAAACGAACAAACAAACTTTTCAAGTGTCCTGTCATATTCTGGCGATTTTACTGATATCTGTACCAATCCCCCATTCTCTCTCAACCACAGGGATCATTTCTCATTCCATGTCTATGCGGTTCTATATTTCTGAAGAGTAATCACACTGGCACAGGGATGTTGATTAAATTAAAGTCAATGAATCATCTCGTGTTCTATATATACTCCCAGAGTTCACAATAGATCTTAGTCTTGAGTTGTTATGGATAACCTACAGACATTTCGGCACCCCGTGATCCCATATGCTTCCTGTCCAATTATTTATGTCGACCCCTCTTGTATATGAATGGGCCACACAATGTGGCTTCGGCAATCGCAGTGGTGGTTTTTAGGAGGTTTCCTGGCGGTTTTCCACAGTAGTGAAGTGGACAATCCGTCGTCATATAAATGAAAAACCCTCGAGCACCCCATTTAACCCCACATCCAATTATTTATACCAATAAAATTTGAAAAAAAAGAAGTTTTATTGCTGTCATTACTTTCATGTCAAATAAACTGAGCTTGAGATATTAAAATTTCAATAATGACTTATTCCATTGTTGCGGATGATGATACATTAAACCCCAATCAAGCAAACAAACAAAAGCTTTCTCTAGAAAAACTTCTTTCCTTCTACATTATAATTTCCATTGAAAGGTCCTTAGCTTATTCTAACAAAGGTTAAGCTATGTGAGTATCTGAAACAATGGATGATTTTTCAGATCTTTGCTAATTCACATCACCTTTTTCCATTTGTTTGATTGTGTTTTCTAACCCCACTTTACCTCATCACATGTTAGAGTGACAATGTCGAGTTATAGGGTGGCTGGTGATAAGTATGGTAATGATGAAGCCCACCTGGACAGGCATTAAAAAAGCGGGCGTGGTCTGATGCTTGGATTAGTTCCACCTCACCTGACACAGTTATTGTTAATTAAAGGTGATGAAAGGCCCATTGTGTTTCCTGGTAGAGATGACAGATTGGCTTTCTAACCAACCACCCTCACTATTCTCAAGGCTATTCTCTTCAGCTTTATTTTGCAAACCAATCACTCCTCCTTAGTAACATACCTCCCTGCATCCCTCCCTGCATCCCTCCCACATTGTTAAATAAAGAAGCCCCACATCTCCAAATACACCCTCCCCCCTCCCCTCATCCCCCAAAATGTATGCCATTGCCCTAAAATTATTCCCCATGAATCAATTTGACAATGCTTTAAACCTGAGCAGTGTGTTTCTCCCCCTCTCTAGCCACCCTTTCTCACCTAAAGACATTCTCAAATGCACATCATGTAACAACACTCAATCTGATACCAAATCAAAACAAATACACATATAACAACACTCACTCTGATACCAAAGCACAACACAGGCACCAGTCTTTGATTTGTTTGTTGTTTTAACAAAGCCTTTAAGTTTTTCCAAGGCATGCCTAAATTTCACCCTTCAAGAATTTATTCGTCCCCCTCCCTGTACTAACCCATTGGCCCTTGTTGCCATAAAACACACTCCCTCTGTCCTCACCTCAGTGATTATTCTATTGTTTCATTATCTGGGATACGCTCTGTTTACCATTTTGTGTGTTGGTGAAGTCCTTACTATGGCATTGGGATTAAATCAGACAAAGGGGTTGAAGGGAGGTTTTTTTTGTCATGTCCATAATCTGTTGTCCTATATTGTGGTATTCAATATATTAATAAATGGATTAAGACAAAAAACTTTAAATCAGTTTTGACAATCAGATAATGTGTGAAATGGAAGTAGTGAACTTGCTCATCTGCATACATGCTGGTCAATATTATCGAGAGTCCCTCAGTGGGGCCTGGTGAAAGTCTTCAGGAAGAAATTGAAGACATGGGTCACCACTGAAGACAATTGAGAATCATAAATATAGCAAAAAGGGTGTCCTTAAAAATAGGAGATAAATCCATTCGAAAGTATCATTTGTTATCTTTTAAAATCATTATTTCTAGTAATCTGCTGGTAAATTCCCGACATGTAGGGTGTATGAACTGAGAATATGAAGACATCTTCATGCTCCTATATCTATAGATGGTAGTGTTTGTGGCTTGTTGTTATCTTCATTTAATCTGCGAAAACTTGTAATGATTGTAGCCATTTGTCTGGCGAACTCTATGCCAATGTACAATAGCTAGATGCTATTTTCCTCCCAACTCTCCGAGATGGTGACTGGCTGCCAGTTGTGAGTCACATAACCCAATTTATAGGAAACCTGGAGGTTATTTTAGAATGAGCTCTTCATTAGGCTCTGCTAACTGACCACTCTAAAGCCCTGCTGTTAGAAACAATCAAGCTTATTACAGCAGACGGGATAATACTGTGTGATTATGGAGAGATGGTGTTATCTCCCTTTAGAATGGGGACAAATTCCACCACAAGGGGGTCTTATTGTATTAAGTTCCATACAAAGGGGGTCTTCAATTTTGTTCACCTTGAAATAATTTATTTCTGTTTGTGTTTAACATGTAGTTGTGTACTTACAGCCTTGTAACTCAAACAAGTTTCTTGCATAAGAGTTAGAATGCAATCACCCTTCCTATTCTCTGCTGTAGGCCCATTACAGCTGCAATTATTTGACACTTATACGTGTAGTAACCCTTAAATTAAAGCTCATTTTCAACTCCATGTTAGCTCTGTTGACACTTGCATGTTGACCTGTTTATGTGTTCCATATATACCTGAATAGACCTAACTATTTAATTAGAAGTATGGGTCTACCTTTTGATATAATATTGGAATTCTTGGAAATGTTCTACATTCTCACCTCCCCCAAGAAAACTACAATAACTACAGGACATCGTTTAAGTTTTACAGTCTAATTTTTTCATGTGTATTTGTAATACTATTACAGATAAATTCTATAAAAAAACAGAATAACTCAATTAGCATATTCCAGTTTTGTTTTTTTCCACTTAACTCCCTTAATGCTGCAATTATATGCTTAATTATTGGATATCAACTTTACTCCAAGTTCACTATTGAAGTGACAAGTGTAATTAAATAATTTAATAGGGGTGGAGCACATGGATACATTAACTAGGGCTTTTGTTTGGGTGACAATTTTTACCAGCATAAATTATTTAATAATAGGTGGTTTCCCCAATTCTCCTAATCCTTTGATTTTCACATGCATGTACATGACTGTAATGTCAAATTAAATAATCTAGTCCAGAATCGCATTGTTCTATGAAAATTTAGTATCAAACAAAACACTTGTAGATATGGGAAAATGGTAGGATAGTATTAAAGTTTTTAAGATAATGCTCTACAGGATAATTTAAGAAATTTTACAATTTATGTTTTATGTTGCTTTTTCCCTAATAATTTTTACCCATGGATTACACTATTTGACAGTTTTAGATGGAAACCAAGTGGAAATCTGAAACAAACAGTTAAAAAACATTGAGATGAACAAATAAATACATGTATGGCTTAAATTTGACAATTTAATGTTGTCTTATTTCACAGGTTAAAAACAAATTTAGTAGATCAGAAATAGAGCTAGTATTTTAGGATGACATTTTACTTATATACCTACAAACCTTGACACGTGTCACTTACAGTATAAGTCTATTGCCACTATCGCAGTGTGTTAATTGTTTCAGAATTATTTATAACATATTTTTTTACAAAAACTTGTTAATGATAACAAGTGAGGGGATATCCTGTTAATTACGACAGGTACTGATTACATACTTACCTTTACTTATCACTTCAGTTTACTTATCACTTCAGTTTTATACTGATCTACCTGTATGCTTGTCTCTATTAGCTGCTTATAGTATACTTATTGTAAACACCCTAAATATTCAAGTTCACTTTTGTTTTTAATATTACAACAGAAAAAAAAACCCTGTCCTCATTATTAGTGAGCCTATTTTATTTACTAGTTCAATAGCTCATTACAAGAAGCGTTTTTAAACTCATGAAGGACTAATTGTTTCAGATGTTAAGAATATAAACTAGACTATTTTTGGGGTGTTTCTCTTTAGATTTTATGAATGAAAGAGCTATGTGGTTTTTAGGTTCAATGTAATCACAACCATTGCTTACTCTGTATAAATTGTTAACACTGATGGCCTCACAAAAACTGTTTAAAAAAAATTAATCCTTAAAATTGAATTAATAGACATGTTATAAATTTGGTATAGAAACAGTCCTGCTAATTTGTTAAATTAGTATTAAAAAGTACCCTATTTTAATGCAGTATAACTCAGCATTAAAACAGTTGAAGTTGTCAGCTGTCCTGTATCTATAACCTTCACTCAATTCATCAATCAATCATATTAGGTAATCAATTATGTAGGTAAAGGTAAGATGACTGTATTACAAGCTTCATGTTATAGACCTATGGGTTATACATATAGAAATGTCCTAGGCTAGAGGTCCAGTCCTTTTTTTTATTTTCTCAACATTTTAATAGGTTTTCAGCTACATGTAGTGCTGTTCATTTGGTCTCAGAGAAATTTGTTTCACATGAAGGTGTTGTTAATATAATAAAAAATTGTCATTTAGTAAGTTAATATTAACAGTATTTTTCATTATTTTAGTATAATTTAACACTTTTTAAGTTTGAAGGGAGCTCGCCCCAACCTATACATTTTCTGCATAAGAATCTAAAAATAATAAAAATATTGTATTCTTATTTAGAAAGAATGGGGCTTGATAAAAAAAATAATACAAACAGTGTTACTGTAGGACAGGTTGAAAACAGCTAGCACAGCACGTGTGCTCCAAACAGTTGTCTATGACTAATACAAAAATGTGGTAGAGAACATTGTAGACAAAAAACCGGTAAAATTTGGCATCTCTCTAAGTAAAAGATACACCAACATAACATCAGGCCTGCAAATTTTTTAGGTGGGCACGTTCTCTCTAAACACAAAAGTAATGCTGTTGTTATGGTTCAAACATAGTTTTGTGTTTAAAAATAATTCTCTGAAAATTAAAACTTTTGTTTAATAATAAGCAACAAAAATCTTTATGATAAATTCAATATACGGCAAAACAGTTGAAAACTTACATATAAAGATTTTTTAAGTTATCTAATTTTTTAAAGGAGTTTACTTTGAGTATATTATTCTTGTGACATTTTACTACACAATACGTGCCTACCTGATTACAGGTATGCTCTGTTGCAGGAATATGATTTATAATGATTAGCAAATATATCCTAGTAAATGACTGTCTATACATGGATTGATTTGAAATTAATGGCCAGCAATTATAGACGAAAGGACAGCTAGTTAAAGATAGTTCCTCTGGTAATGGGGCATACATAGGATTATTCTGTCCCCAAAACAGTTCTGCCATTCCCACGTTTAAATGGATAGATTTAGCTACATCTATTGTACATAACCGGTTTCGTCCCTGACTCTTGTGTATGCCAGCCTGGGACGAGGTTGTCTGTTCCACCCGTGTTATTCGTCCACTTCCCACCCTGACGTCTCAATGTTTACTCAAGGAAAGAATTCAATAGCTAGGATCTGAGCTGTAGCTATCAGCCCACTCTGGCCATTGTGTGTAATGTTTACAATCTATGCTCAATACTTAGTCCTTCAATCCAATGCAGTATTGCTTGATTTCTATAGAACTTCGCTTTTTCTCTCTGCTTCTCTCGCGGATCGTTTGAGCGAGTTCCTGCCAGCTTCGTGACAATAATAGCTCAAAGTCTGCCGATGTTAAAACAGTCAATACGATCTGACCCATTGAAAGGGCGACAAAAAGAGAAGAAGAGCTGGGGAGTCCTTTCACCCTGTAACCAGGATATTCCCTCTTGCACCGGAGAATGTGGCGGCCTGGGCATCCAGAGAAAACAACGGGCTTCTTTGATTTTGAAGTCTCGCAGTTTCTCTTGAGTTTTCACAGTCTTGTCCCATCTTGTTGTGGTTTCCGTGGCAGTAGATTCGCGTCCTGTCTAGGAATTTGACTCCATGAATGTATTGAAGGTCAAACTAGAGTTTGGAAATTGTGTTTAATTATTAGGTGACATGGAAACTGTTTAATCCATTGATGTGTGAACTGTTATTATATGCATACATTAAAATCACACAAGCAAATGGCTATTGACACTTTTCTTCTTATGGCAAGCAAGTCTGTACATTCAGCCCTATATGTACACATAGTCTCTCCCCAGTGCCTGCGGTCTTTTCTTAGCAAAAGGAAGGTCTCCTTTTCAATAGACGGCCTCTCATTCAGAATTGGACTATGTATTGTACGTCCACTTTAAACTGAAAATTGAATAACCCATTTCATTTTGGCTGTCTTTTTGTTTCCTTTGAAAAGGACTGGGTAGTACTTGCTGTGCAGGCTGAATACCTTCAGTATTCCCCGTAAACCAGCTAGACTGTTTAACAGGAGTTTGTCCTCTCTCACTCTCCCTCTCCCTGTGCCTTAAGTCTGTGGACACTGGCTTGTTAAGCTGTTAGGCAGTATTACATAACAGAGTGTCCCCCTGTGTTGGATGACCTGTCACAGACCAGTACCTCCTAAACAACACAGACAATAACTGGTCAGTCCCATCAAGACTTTTGGTCAAGAGAACTGGACAAAGTTGTATGTTGGCCAGCTTACTCAAAATCCATTTATCAAACTCTGGCCTGCAGTCAATCAGCTTTCCACAAACAGGAGACTCTTGGCTAAAGTGAAAAGGATTTGTTCGGATTTCTGTGTTTGGACTTTAAAGCAGTCATCTTGAGCTCTGTGTGTTACTACAGTGTTGTTGTTGTTTAAGTGATTTGTGTTCTCCTGCCTACCCCATGGATCTTAATAATATGGCTTTATTAGGTCAGCCTTTGTGGCCCCAAGCAATGGTTGACCCTACCCCAGCGCCCCGTCCAAAGGTATCTGTATATATCTACGTTGTTCCACTAACAAGCTTGGTAAAATAACAATATTATGTACCTGTATTCTCACAGGATTGCCATCAGTTCTTGGGTAGAAGTTAAAGTTTTATGTACACTTATGTCATTATCTTAACTTTTAAATGCCTCTTGACTAAATCTAAACCTTGCAGTATCGGTATCTTCAAAATTTGGTTGTTGTTCAAATCATCTCGTATTCTTGTTTACGTCTGTCTTTCCTTGTCCTCTCAGCAAGTCGCTTTTTTAAATGAAGGGCCAATGGATTGATTCGTCGCTTCTCATGCTCTTGAGCTATCTCATATAGCTGGCAACATAAACTGGGTTTGATGAAATCTCTCTTTTGAGTGAAATAATCTTAAGTATGGCCTTAAACCTGTATGAAAGCTTGGGTTTATAGGATTCCTAATCCCATAGTGCCGTCCAATTCCACAAAGTTAGACACATGTAGGATTACCAATTGTATTTACTCGACAATGATTAGCTGGTCCGTGGTCAAAATGGGAAACTGAGAGTTAAACCTGATTCTAAGAGCTTAACAATTAGAAAGTCATTAACAGATACGTGGTTAGTATAGAGAGTGGCTGAGTGGTCTAGTTGGCTGGCATTTACTGCTGGCAATTCGGTGCCTATCTTTGAGGGTTGTGGGTTTGATTCTCGGACAAGTTTCAACCTGTAAAATTTTCTAAGCTAGAATCTGTTCAAACTACGAAAGTGTTATCCCAAAATAGCCAAAAATACTGTTAACATTCAGTTTCTAAAAGACATAATAAAATCAGTTCCACATCATCTGTTTATAAGGAAAAAATGGTAGTTCTAATTTGGCAGAAAGTCTAATCGTTAGTAGTGTGGTGTTTTACCTTTATAACTGTTCTTTGGTCGATGAGGCTGTCGGTTTTACATGTAGGAGGAAAATAAAATATATTTGTGAACAAGTCAGTGGCACTTGAATTTATTGCTTATATTTCTCTGAGGAACAATAATGCCTAACATGGCGATTTATTCCTTAATGTAATATAACCCGGACAGTCCTGTATAAACTTTGGACCTGATACATGTTGTTATAGTGGAAAGTTTATTTGTGGATTAGTGAGTGGATTAACTCGGATCATTAAGGATTTGTACATTTGTGTTACCAGAGGTTGTCCCACAAAGTCTTCTGATCCTAAAATCTAATTTGTTAGCAGAATGGATTAATTTGTTCCCTTTTTCAAATTTGAAACTTTTTTGGCCCAAGTTTCTTTTCCCGTCATATGGAAGATTTATTTGCTCTGTGTTGAAATATGTTTGTAATAAAAGTTTCTGTGTCATGCTTATTGGATTTTGTGTGTGTGTGTTTACGCGGCTATATTACATTGAGCAGTGAGGTTTTCCAGTGCTAGGTTCAACCTTGGCTCTTATTATAGGCTAGAAAGTTATGAAGTACAAAAGGGCCTGATGCTGCATAACTTCTCTTTAAAGTTCTATTAAGACTCTTATTGTCCTCTAGTATTGTTTTCGTCTATAGGTCTACTGTAAGAAAACATAACAGTCCTTGTAAAATGCTAAATACTTTTGACAATTTAATATAGGCTCCAATTCATGGTTGTCATTCAAATAATTGAATTTTTTCGAACTATTTTATTTAATTTTGATCGTTATCATACTTGATAACGATCTCTGGAATGAGATAGAAACGTAGTGTCCAATAAACTAAGAAGTTGTTATCCATACCAATGTTTTCCATCTTATATTTTGGAGTGACTTTTTCATTAGTCATCTACACAAACCAGTCAATGTCGTTTTGTGTTTGAGAAATTCAGGAAATTTACAAGTATTCTAGGTAATACATAAACTAAAACAACAAACATTAAAGGAGCTAGTATACTGATAATTAAAGCCTGATAATTCTGTGAGAATTATTCTGAAGTCGGTAAAATATGCTTGATTGAGTGTTGTTTAACTCTGTGCTCACTTGCAGTAATACTCAATTTATAAGATTACGGTAGAAGTTACACTCAATGGTAGTTAGGGTAGAACTTGCACTCATTGGTAATTAGGGTAGAACTTACACTCAATGGTAGTTAGGGTAGAACTTGCACTCATTGGTAGTTAGGGTAGAACTTACACTCAATGGTACAGTTCGGAAAGAATTTTAAAACACTTTGCAAGGTAAGGTTATAACATAAAATCTCTTTATACGACTAGGGTAGAAGTTATACCGAACTTATAAGATAAAGGTAGAGCTTACACTCGTTGGTAGTTAGGGTAGAACTTATACTCACTTTGTAAGGTAAGGGTAGATTTTATTCACTTGGTTAGGTTAGGTTAGAATTAACACTCACTTGGTAATGTATGGGTAGACCGTATACTCACTTGGTAAGGTTAGGGTAGAACTGATGGTCCCATGCAGTAAATAGGGACTCGGTCACATAGAGTCGCTTTCCATCCAGACTGAGTTGTAACATTTGTGGACTGCCATATGTCTGCCTGCCCTGTATCACCAGGGGTTGGGGTTGCTCCTGAAACGAAGATGTAGCAAGAGATTTAATATACACTTATATACCTGAGTTCCCGGTTCGAATCCCGGTGGAGGCAAGCAAATTTTTCTCTCTTCATTTATTCAAAATATATACCTGAGTTACCTGCAAGTCGAATGTTTTACATGTTTGTAGGAGAGTCCCTAATCTTGGAGAATCAAACTATTCTTCCATGACACAAAAATTATTTATTCTTCCATGAGGTAAATCTCTAATCAAATCGGTTGTTTGTTTCCATTTGAACACGAAACAATCTATCCACAATTGTTCTTCCACTCATCCAGTCTTTAAGGAATTAGCCGAATCAAATCTTGAAGCAAGTCGGCCAATATGTAGCTTCCATTTCAACATGAAACAAATTTGTCCACAATTACTCTTCCATTCATCGAGATACTGATTACTTGAAGAGGCAAACCTCTTATCAACCCAGCTCTTTAGCTCCCATTTCAAACGATGCAATCTTTCCACATTTATTTGTCTAAAGTGATATCCCATAAACAAAGTAATATATAATCGTTCAGAATTATCAACCCGACTAAAGTAGAGATATTGTATGTTGGTTCGGTTATCATTATAACGAATCAATTATCGTATATAAAAAAATCTTTACGGTATAATTGTGTGCACATGTCGCTTTAAATTGAGGAATAGGCAATTGATACCGATTATTCTTACCTTCAGTTCCTTGTCTTCAATGACCTTCACACCACCACCTTTAACAATACTCCCTCCAAGAAAAATCTGAAACACGTTCTTTAATATGTATTTAACCCATTCTCCTATACTGGGCGAACGTTCACTGCCCTTGTTTGGTGAAACTTGAACGGCTCGTTTTAAAAACCATGGTCATTCTGATAAACAGCAAGAATGTGTTAATGACAACTACATCTTCTAGCGTTCAATATCTACTCTTTAATCCTTCTCACAACCAGCATGTGCTTGCATTATAACCCTGTCCAAGCTGATATTCGGGCGGCTGGTAATGGAATCATACGTTTTAATCTTAACTGAATTTGTATTGAAAATATATACGGATGAATGCACGCACCTGTCCCACAAGTTTAGGGTTCTTGGTATCCGTGATATCATACTGACGGATATCACCGTGTAACCAGTTACTGAAGTACAAAAATCGATCATCAAGTGATATCAGAATGTCAGTTATCAAACCTACAATAGAAAATACCTACATTTTAATCTCATTGGAACCGAAATGTTGAACTACACATATATTTTATAGTCTCTACA
Source organism: Mopalia vespertina (assembly GCA_030265115.1). Taxonomy (NCBI): domain Eukaryota; kingdom Metazoa; phylum Mollusca; class Polyplacophora; order Chitonida; family Mopaliidae; genus Mopalia; species Mopalia vespertina. Next base: position 14,424 of record JAQQZZ010012328.1, on the reverse strand, counting down.
TGACGAAGGACAAACGTTAAGAGAAAAAAGACATTTATTTCATGTAAAGAACAGTTATGCCATTTCGGTTATTAGGTTCAAGACATTCTAGGGGTTATTTCAGTTGAATATTTTCGGTGAAAAGGAGCTCTCCCGCGGCCTCAATAGTGGCTCTTCCTAAATTCCCCCTTGTATGTAGTAAACTTTCAACAACCTATCAGAAATAGGAAGTTGCCTCCCCTGGCATTGCGTTCTGCCATGACAACGCCATCAGACTCATCTGAGATTTAAAACAGCGAAAAACGCCGCAGAAAAGTCTTTCCAAACAATTTTTCTGATATTTTGATGCCATAAATTATAGCGATTGTGAAGTAGACATGTTTTAAACTATGTTCGCGACAACCAATTCTCTATTTGTGCTGTATGTTTTATAAAATTAAGAAAACAAAATTTGAAGCGGAGGCGGCCATGTTTGATTTTTTTTTACTATCGGAAATTTGGTAGATGAACAATCGCACGTTGGGATGTAACGTGTTTACATTGGGAATTGAATAATAAATTTATTAATTTAAAGAATAGGCTGTTTTTGTCTTCGAGGTGGATTTTAACTATTGGTATGGTCATGCAGTGCGAGTCTGTGAAGGGAGGGAGTTGGAACGGCGATAAACAAAGCAGTCATAGTTCTCTCATCAACGTTAACAATGTGTTTAAATTTAAGACCGCTGAGCTGTGTTCCTTGTTTTGTATATTTGCGCACGGCACGTAACCCGTGGAGGGTTAGAATATGCATTTCAGTACTGCTAATATTCTAACATACGAATGTATGGAGCAAGCCATACATGATCTTCTTAATCACGAAGCTGATATAGGTGCCGAATGGTCAACACAGATCACAAATGAATCCACTTAATTGACATTCGTGAGGAGCAATTTTGTTTTTAGTCCATAAAATCGAGCAGTTGACATAGAAGAAGAAAGATCGTATGTTTCAAACAGCGGCCATGACACACCAAAAATGTATCCAACGTGCTTGGCTAGACTGTGAGAGCCCATACAAGCTCATAGTATTTCTTTACATTTTTTATTTATTTATAGTTTTCAATGAGTATAGTTAGGTAAAGACACAATCGATGTATCATGGAACTTACCAGGCATTTCAGGTAGCGCCCATCCTTCTACCTTCTTTGATGGGACATCTATAACTTTTTCAGCGGACCACGAACCATTCTTCAATTAACAAAAATACGAAAAGCCCATTCGTTAACAATACCTCTACCGGCTGAACCTAAAAGTTGGCAGCACAGAACAGTTCATGGTGATGGAATATTGTTAAACGTAAGTTCCAGAATGAATAGTTTGGGCTTAGTGCTGCTTTACCCATTCTTTAATGTTTAAAGTCCATCATTTATTGGGCATAGGAGATGCCACATAGTAGCCTGTTCAGCGGATTTCGGCTGTAAACAGAAGACCAAAGAGAAAATGTAAAACCCAATACACCAATGAAGTACCACTTTACTTCGCTGCGACACTAGCTCACGGAATCTGAAGCCTGTACGAATAAAGGTTCCAGGTATAACACTTGTCGTATTTTATCACCTGTCGCCATCTTGATTAGACTACAACATGAAATAAGCTTGCTTCACTGATTCCCCATACACAGCGACACTAGATTTCCCATGGGAAGATGTTAAACTATAGGCTGACCAGCAACGCCCGGCTTGTCGTTCAACTCGAAGAAACAACATGCCTTCTCTGTGCTATGGGTGGCAATGCAAAGAACCCGGTAAGGGGATGAACAAAGTTTCACTTCGGGTCTGGATTTGTCCTAAAGGTATACATCTGAACTTGACATTTAATATATTTACTTATTAAAGTGTATTTAAATGTCTAAAAACAAAGTGAAGTCCCCATGCACGGATTCAGCTTACCTTGTTTTTAGAGAAGCGAAACACGGTAGTCCCTAAAGCACAGCCCACGAACCCTATAGGGGACAGTGGGTCATGGAGAAACCGGATCTCCAGAGGAATGAGCCCTTCTGCTCCTAGGTCAAGGGTCTGTTTGTGCTCGTGTGTAGTCCAGTCCCATACGTGAATACTCTGTCCGTAATGGCCTGTCAAAATATATAGACAACATGCCTTCATATAAACTGAAAGTGGTATATTGCAATTTATCAAATTGACTTTCAAATAATGCGTACAATAAACATGAGATGTTTTACCCAGGAATTGGCCAGAATCAATAAAACGATTACAATCGATGCTTCATACTTTGCATCAAACAGGCCCCCAAAACTTGTATCCCGTCGGACAAATATCAGATTTGGAGTTTATGATTTGGAACTAGGTAGATGCTAAAGCTTGACCATAACCCTCTGTCGCTAATGATTTTTACACGCATTCTGACTGTTCCATAGGAAGTAACATTTGCGAAATTTTGGTTGATCCAGAAAAACTATACCAATCAAAACATTATAATTTAGGAGAATCCCCTTTACCCTTCCTATATAAACTTAATATATAAAAACATGCAAAATATATTTGTTAAAAATAACGTACCCTTCATGACATCTTGTATATCGAAACCTTTAGTGAACTTTTTGGGGTCTCCCCATTCTGTACTGAAGAGGGCGTTATGGTAGGGCTGGTACCAGAAATCATAACCATAGTTAGTTCGGTCCGCAGGGTCTTCCCATGTCCCCTTTACATCGAATGTCTCCCCGTCTAGCAGCATAAACCCACCTACAAGAACACACTGAATGATTAGAGAAGATCTACTACTCACCTTATAGAGATGATTTAATGTAATTTGCGACGGTAGGTCCAACGTATAATACCGTTTTCCAGTGTAAAGCGCTCAATAATATTTACCGATCAGACATTTTCATAAGATTCCATGCATGTCTTACCCCATGCTCGTCTGGTTAACTAAGAAACATTGCACTGATTAACTAATAAAAGTAATATTCCCAGGCTTACAAGGTTTTTCAAATTGATATCTAGCTAATCAACAACTAACCGTCAATGCTACAAAAACAATCAACCAACTAACAAATATATAATGTAAACCAAACCGAATCCAATCCCTCACCCACCCAGCCAACCAGAATCGCAATACAGGACACGTTAATTATGAAGACCTATGAAATCTACATAAGCAATTAGTCCCAACTTAACTGAAGTGTTAGCGACTTTGAACAGCGGATTCACTTCTTTCCCTGCCTCCATAATGTGCTGTTATTGCTGGAGAATTGTCAAGAAAACTCAACATTTGTGTTCGGGGACTGAACCCTGTACCTCGATCTGCACACTTAAGGATTTACATTTGGTCAGGAAATTCCGGAGCTACTCTCTTCGGTGAAGTGTTGAAAATGGACAGTTAATATCCCTACCATACGTATGTGAACGGCGCATGCGACTAGCAGAGAATGTCTGAACTGCGTTCTTTCATCTGTGGCTCCCAGTTCCGAGACAGCCAATGAACGCCTTTGCTCAATGGTCTGGTTGGAGCTGATCCATCAAGGGTTGTATTTGATTGTAGCTCGGAATACACTCTTGACAGGGCAATATGGGGATATCCTGTATTTGAACTTACCGGGCCAAACCGCTTCAATATACATGTAGCTACAGTAAAGCTTGCAAAATCAACACCATTTTGAGGATATCGAAGTGCAAGTATGGCCAACCCAGAAAGTTCCAGGAGCATTTTGGTATGTTTGGTTAGTTTTTCGTTTTTCACCCAAACATGCCAAATGGCTTTTTTTTTACTCGACAGGTTTTGCCAGAATGGGATAGGGTTGTTTGTTGGATTAAAATTTCACTGCTTGCTAAACACTTTTTTGCACAAATAATGGCGCAGGGACCAGAAAGGGGTTAGAAGTCAGAATCTACGTCACATGACACGAGACCAGCACAGGACAGGCATGGAGCGGTACACTGAAAACAAAAACATCAATAGGCTTGGGGCTTCCTATTAGTGGAGAGAGCTATCAGGAACAGATCATTCCTTCTGGCCACCAGCTACCATACCCTTAAGGGAGAATACGTATTTAGGCACGGACCTTTCCCGTTTCCCATCGGGTCCCCCATACAGCTGATCATCACCTCGCCTGATCCCAGACAGTGGCTGGTGTGAGGGAAGCCCATACCGGTCTTCTCAAATACTTCTACCGGTTCCACTGACTGACGATAAAATCAGAAAAACAATGTACTCATTTATTGTATCCAAGTTTTTTTCTTGCTATACCTAACTCCACATGCATACTCATGACCAATAAACATGACTAAACCATGGGTTCAGTAACTTTTAGACAAGGTTGTATCAAGAGCTACTTCGAGAGTTAACAGACTTGATCATCATAGAAGCAGCCGTATATACATGTATGCGGTTATTCAGGACTGCTTAGAATTTGTCAAGTGTGCAATAATGACCAATACCAGGAAAGCTATAACTGGTTGACTTGTTGTTTGTTTGTTTGATTGGGGCTTAACGCTGGACATCAAATTATTTCACTCATGTCGTGGCGTGCCAGCACAATGGGTAAAAAAAAACCTTTAGCAACAATAGCATGGGGACGTGGAACAGCCACCAGTAACAGGTTAGCTCTTGGGACCAGCAGTACAACAGGAGACTACCTCTCAAGCGCCCGCCTTTTCTAATTGAGATCTTATAAGTGGAGGTTAAGCCAAAATATTCCGCCCCACCTTCCTTGATACTGGAACTGGTGAGATTTTACGATGAATAGCGTAAATCGACATTACGCGCTTAGAATATCGAACGGTCAGTTTTTAAATTGTCCACCATATAACAGACATGTCAATGTAAACCATCTGCTTGTTCGAAACAAGTTTGGTATCGGCAGAGTGATTGGTCATCGGACTACCCAAATCAACCCCATCTGGCATAGAATTTTGTCTTATCTTAATCCGACAAAATTATACCCTGGAACTAAGTTAGATCTTACTCAAATCAGGTTGATTTTGGCTTACTTTAAGAAGTCTTGGAGCACGAGGCGTTGTTCCAGTATCGACGATGTAAACCCGTGATGACGTCACACAGGGTAAAATCAACCGATTCCGACTTTTACTTGGATCTCCATAGCAACTGGAGCAAGAGTTCCATCCAGAGTGGTGGATCTCGTCTTGAGCATTGGGAAGGTAACACCTGTGGATCACCTGAAATGAATCATAATAACTTATGTCAACTGATTTTAAATTAGAAAGTGTTTTCGTTTACATTTACTCGAACCTAGAGCACGGGAATCTCCGTCAAACCATATTCCTCGCAGTCTAGGGCACAAGCTTCTCCAATTAACCTTTTCCTCAAGCCCTTGGGCACAGGAAACACCCACTTACCTCATCCGCCCGAACCTGCGACACAGGAGCTACCACAAACCATATTCCTCCTACGTCGTGGACTGTAGTGGCTTTTCGCTCAGAAAAGGCTGACCACGTTTGTGTCTAAATTCTAAACGGCACCCAGGACAAACTTGTCCTTATTCTCATTCTATATATAGGTGTCCTAAGTCAGTAAATTGAGTTGAAGGAAGGAAGCACTTTTAAAGTAATATTTCATCGTTCAGTTAGGTCAAAGCACATTTATCAGAAACCAAATAAATGAAATGCATGCATGCGACTACGATGAAAATATTTCACGACACTTTGAAATATGTTTTAACATTTTCACATAAAAAAAACTAAGGTAAGAACCGCCAATCTATGTTACCTTATAGGCATATACTTGTTAATATGTTTGCTGAATATACGTTCCGGCGACAAAATACCTTGTTGGACCTTGGTGGGATATAGTGGCATTCATCATCGTTGCAATACGGAGAGCATGAATTATATGAGTAGGCCTAATTGTCTTCACGGCAAATAGAAACATGAGATTGTGAAATTACACAAAGGCTGTTATATTGTTCAGCAGAATTTCGAGAAAAGTGATGCCATCCATTGTCTGAATATTGTCATTAGAGTAATGCCAATGTACATTGTCCATTGTCTGAACCTAATAAAGGAGAGGTAACATTTTAAATTACGCAATGGCGGCCACATTGTTTTGCGGAACGTGGTGACTTGAATCTCAATGTTTAAAGTAGCGGTGGACAAAACGAGCTAGTGTCAATCATACATACGTACATCAGTGACAAATAGCTGTTAACTACATTTTTAATTAATTATTTGCATCAGCGACTGAATATATAACTCAGAAATTAATAAAGTACACACATTGCTTGTATATAAAGCAAAAATAGCCTTCGGCAAAAAAAACACGATTTTTTAATAATTGTTTCAATTTAAATATACATGAACATTTACTAGTGTGTGACTGTCAATGACCCCGTGGCTATTTTTTATTGTCAGAAAACGGTCAGTAGAACAGCGCCTGGAGGCTATACCCTAATGCAGGTATATTTTTTTTTAGTTATTAATGTCTGATGGTCGTTAATGGAGTCGGTCTATATGAGCACGTGGTCGATGGAAACGTCAGTTTAACACCTTCATGTTAACATGAGGTTCACAGAGGCACGTGTGTAGATAATCACGTGAGAATACAGATTAATCATGCAAGGTCCAATTGAACTCTTCGGGCCCTAAACGTCCACTCAGCCAATTTAAGGCCTTATACAGTGGACACATCTTTAAAAAAAATCCTTTATTATTGCAGTTAAATATAAAAGTGAAAAGCTTACTTCAAAATTCCAATTACAAAAAGTTAAGTTTGTTTCCCGAATTTAGCTTTATAAGTGAGTATATTACGGATTCATGTAGCAGCGTGTTGGAGATTATATGATTATCAAACAGCATTCGTATGTTGAGGTGTAGTTCCAGTTGTGAAAGTAGTAACAGGTTTATTAAAAACATTTCTAACTTTCGAATCCCCTAGTATTACAAATAAAGACTGCCTTAATAGCAAATCCTTAAATGGCAATTTGAGACACTTCACATTGTGTAACATATTCTACATATAGAAATTCGCTAATCCCTCGAAACCTGTCTATGTAGAGACTTCAAACTTGTTGGGTTTGAAGGGGGACAACGTGGGTTTAAAAAGGGTGCCCAACTTCGGCTTTCAGATTATTAAATATGGTTCCGAAAGATATATTTTGTGCGTGTTTTTATTTTTTGTATTGATTTTGAATTTTTTTTACAAATTCTTAAAGCTGACATCATTGTACGGCAAATTTCGAAAAAAAATGAGATACAGGTGGTAAGTGTAAGGGGTATTCTACTCAATTAACTGACTTAGTGTCA
>JAQQZZ010012317.1:0-11503 GCA_030265115.1 Mopalia vespertina | reverse complement strand
TTGCGGTTTCATAGATTCCCCAGGCTAAAGTAAGTTTGCCCCACTTCTTATTATGAATTAGTAAACTAGTCACACAGTTTTAAGTTCATGACAAGGTGTCTAATGGATATAAGACGGGATGAAGTTTAAAAACACCAGCGTTGTTGTTGTATGTGACAGCTAGAAGAAAAGTATGCTTGGCGTCTAGTTTAGATCATCAGGCATTGAGGTAGATAAACTTGAGGATATATCTGACAGAATTACAATTCTCCACAGTATTGCACTTGCATTCGAGTATGCATAGCCGTTAATTAGTTATCTTAACAGGCGGGGCTGACGTCATTGTTCGAAAACACGGTCGATCGACGGTGTGCCCGTTTGCTTATGGATGCATTGGATATGCAATACAAATTATACGTTTAGGTCGAAAAACAGTTTGCTTTCTCTTTAATTGAGCCGGTTTTGTTATATAGCTGTGAAATTCAGGGTTTTGAGGATCTTACATTATTGGAAAATGAACACCTAGAATTTCTAAAAGATCTCTTCTGTGTTTTAAGAAAAGTACAGCCCACTATATGTTATATGGTGAATTGGGCAGATATTCACTTGAAATAACTGTCAGATATAAAACAGCTTTGTTTTGAAATGCATAGTATATGGGCTCCAAAAGTCTCTTTATGTTTGTATTAGCAACTGTGGGAAAAGGTCAGAAGAGAAAACTTTGACAATCAATGGATAAAGGTTTGTACGATCAACTTTTGAAAATAAAACAGGCTTAAGATAAAGGAATGTGGGACATTAGGCAATATCGAAAAAGTAAAAGCAGTACTCCAAAATCAATCTTTTCAACACTGGCAAGGCAAGGTTAAATGAAAATTTTAAGACTTAAATTAGAAAAAAAAACTTGATTCTGCCACATGATTCTAGAATAGCTTTCACCAAGATAAGACAACCAATCAGCGGCTGCCAGTGGAGACCGGTAAATGGACGGATATTCAGCGCGAAGAACGTGTGGATAGGCTTTGTTATAACGTGCTGATGGGTGATGAGCTCCGTTACAGCCTTGTTTGTCCTTACCTTGCTCAAATAGAACACCGGTTTATAATACCTCTATATTATTGTAACAATCCCAACATTTTCAAACTTTAGTCACTTATTTAATTGCAAGTTCAAACCAAGATTAGTAGAACTGTGTAACCTAATCTATAAAGTATTTAACGCACTTAGTAGCATTTGATTTTATTTTTAAGTGTATAGTATATATTTCTCTCTGGCAATCTGATCATAAAATTGCTTACATTGCATAACCAAATTGTTAATCATATATATATACTATGTAATATTGTATTTGTCTCCACGTACCGTGAAATGCGGTTTGGGTGTAATAAAGTTAAAAGTCATAAAAGTCACTCCATCTAATCAAACAAGTAAGACTTATCCCTTCTAGTTCGAGTTACCGGAAATGCACAGCAGTGGGTAACCACTGTACATTTTATCCCTCTGTCGAAGGCCCGAATATTAAAATGCTTTAAACTTTCATTTAGCTATAAGTAAGGACGAACGTAAAATTAGTGCTGATGTTCTAAACGAATATTGTCTTTCTTTGATCTTTACCAAAACATTCCGGCAGAAGCGATACACTGTTTGAAAATGGGTTGATTTATTTGATTGATCTATGCTTTTTTGCTATTTCGGTTTGACCTCTGACTGACTGTCGATAGGCAGTTAGCGTCGAAAGGCATACTACTACGTAACGTTCGGAGCTTTCAGGACCTGCCTCAGGAAGATAAAGTTTTAAATGCAAAATGTTTCCTGGCTTTGTTTAAAGAAGACCTTGTATACATGTCGAAGTAAACAACTAGGCAATAGCAATTGCTACATAAACATGTAAGGAATGTTTTGATACATACGGCATGGTTTGATACATAAGGCATGGTTTGCAGTTAAACAGCCATATTTTTAGATTAACTGCAACCTTTCGTTTTTAAATACAAAAATCTAGATGAACGATGTATCGTGCACATGGTGTTACCGACAGGCTGAGCATGAACTGTTATACCGTTCACTAGAACAGTGGTCCCGACGTGACAAATAGCTTGGCCACTCATTAAGTTAGTTGCAATGAAAGATTCTTCGTGACATCGTCTACGGTGATTGGTTGATTGATGGATTTAAATGACGTATGGATGCTTATCTTTTTGCATGTTTGATCAAATACATAACTAATACGAAGAATATCAATAATTGCTGCATCTCTATATTTTTAGGCAATGTTATGTTAACCCTTGCTCTTTCGATGTGCCATAAGTAAGTCCGGCAAAACAATATTTATGGGTTCATTTAGGGTATGAGCAAAAACTTCAGCTCATCAGATCACTGCATCCATGTTATATAGATACATATTTCAGTTAATTGTTATCTATGCCTATGAATATGATCTTTCCTCTGAGAATATTGAATATCTTTTCTATAGTCTGCGATAAATCACATTTTATTCTGTTTTTAAAGGAATGTCAAGTTTCGCACTGACTTTCCTGGTCTGCAACTCTTTGCCAGCTTCTATGCTAAAACGTTCATTTCCATTCAATCGTTTGAGTTTAGTCAGTTGATAAATTGTTACCTTGTTTTTGTGAGATGCATAACACAAGACGTTCTGTTCGCTGCAAGTATTGCCTCAGGCACATTGCCTCCATCAATATCACTCTGCGTATCAGTATACATGTAAATGAAAGGCTGATGTTAAATTAAAAAAAGGACAAATGCGACGTCTGTTTATCAATCAGTCATGGCAGGAACGTTTCATTTGATTGATAGCTGCACAAAAGACCACTTTCAGCACACCTGTAGCTGGGTAAATTAGACCATAACTTTAGTTTATCAGTGCGTGATTCAAATCTGTATATAATACTGTCTCGCTTCCTTAGTTAAACTCGGTCACAATATATGTTCACTGTTATTTCAGAGCCAAAATGGATCGTCGACTTCCCAGTGATAACGTTTGTGCATCGAATCGGCGGAGGAACGGAAGAACAAACAGCTTGTCGAAGAAATGTTGCAAACAATGTAAGTGCCTAGGCTGTTTAAAGAGGACTGTGTCAGGGAACTTGTTGTTGATACTGATTGTACTGGCGATGGTTATCGGTGTTACACTAGGCGCTGGTTTAAGGCAGGTTAATCCACCTCTTACACCTCGTGACATTATGTATCTGCGGTTTCCAGGTGAGATGTTCCTACGTTTGTTACAGATGTTACTAATACCCCTTGTTATGTCAAGTCTAGTTTCTGCTACGACAACTCTCACCCCCAGATCTTCCGGACGGATGGGACTGATAGCTGTAATTTACTATCTCACAACAACATTTCTTGCTACTACTATCGGCGTCACAGTTACCCTTCTGATAAAACCTGGAACTCCGTCAGAAAGCGGCGAAGGTGGTATTTTCAACAATGACACTACAACGAACGATAACGGAATGCCCCATTCTAAGCTTCAGGACACGTTCTTGGATTTACTCAGGTGATACATTATTATTAATTTAATGAGTTGGAATCTGGTCCTATTGCCGTTATAGTGTTAATCATTGCATTGTAAGTTATTCAGTGGCATTAATTTAAAGTGATAATACAAAACACAACACAACATGGCATTCATTTTACATACACAGCAACGTTATGTTCGGACTAAATCCCGTCTAAAATAAAGGTATTGCAGTTGACTGGAATGGCACACAAGTGAACTGAGCACACCCGATTTCATGGGATTAGATGTACGATGAGTTAGATGTACGATGAGTTAGATGTACTCCCTAGTATGTCAATGTTTACGTTAAGATGCTGTCACACTGGGTAAGACTACTCCAGGATGAGCGAAACTATTCGTCGACATACAGATTCATATTTGTCAAAAGGCAAACATTCCAATCTTATTGCCTGAATAAGATAAAGGTCATATTATACCAAACCGGTAACAATGACATCCATGACTCAATGTGTATATTGCATATATCGTTAAACTTATTGAACAAACACTTGTTAACCAATTCATTCAAACCTGCACTATAAATCCAAATGTCTTGTTCTAATCTTATGTTTAAGTAAGTTAAACATTTTGTTTAAAACATTTTGTTTTTGTTTGAACACTTGAATTTTATGTAGTAAAGCTTTTTTTTAGCAAAGGCCACGTGTAAATTAGAACCATCAAATGTGTTTAATTAAATAAATATCATAAATTTGTTTTAAAATGTATAAACTAGTGTACTCAATGGACAATGCTATGTATTTACATGTATTTAAGACAGGTAACAGGTGCATATTAATTCCAGCTTTATCTGGCCTATAGATAATAACTTGTTTATTTACTGAGTATATTTCGTTATATCAAAATGATAATACTGCGGTGAAGGGTCTCCTTTTTTTAACGAAATTTAGGTAAATAAAGCGTCTTATGTGTACTATATATGCATGCCCTAACCTAATTGAATCGATATGTTATAGTTAGATACTTGTAGTATATTATGATGTAATCTATTTTATACATTCGTATTATGTATAAATAATGAGTGAATTCGTCAAAATAAATATCACTGAATCTGTAATTTATTATGTATTCATTTACTGCCTGTTAAACGACATAGCTCTTATTTGTATGTCATAAAGTGGTTTTGTGGAGGTCTAAAATCTGTGAAAGCTGTCAAAGGTCAACTACCGTCTAGGTCAGAATATGCACCACACAATAGCACATCAGACAACAGTAATATGTGACCTTATGAGCATTCAGTACCTCTCACAAAAAGACAACAGATAAATGTTCATACCGTGTTCTTGACATATATTTCAAATACTTATATTTACATTTTGTTTGGTTTACAGGAGTCTGGTTCCAAACAATCTTTTTAAAGCCACATTTCAAAAGGTATTTTGGAATAGTTTGTGCGGTGAAGGTCTTTCTGGGGCCTTGGGTTGATTTTGAGGATAATAATTTTTTGAAGAAAGTCTTATTTGACGAAGACTTTAGGTCGGAAACTTGTATATCGTTTTGAACAACTTGAATACTCAGGATAATAAACATGTAAATTTGGTGATGATCTAATCATTAATTTGAAGCTTATTGCAAATTGAATTTTTCTCCACAAACATTATTGAAAATATTATTATAAAAACACCAAATATATTAATTTATATAGCAGAATATCCCTTGAGCTAAACAAAAAATAGGGTACGATTTTTTTGCATTAAACTCACATGTATGCATTATATGCCGTTTCAGGACCCACGATCTTTTTGGTGTTAACATATGCCACTATTTGGTGTGCCTTGTGTTGATACATGCACAGCACCTTACATCCAAACAATAATATAAATTTGTCTATTTTTTGTATTCCACAAGGAAGCGACCCGGGAAGTGGAGGTAACGCATTACAACACCAGCAGATACCAAACTGAGGGTAATATCAGATTTCAGAAACTTCCATTAGTGAGGTTGATTTCTTCACTCCCTCCGTGCTGGAGCTGGAGAACGAATCAACTCTGGATTCCCAAAGTAGGAGATATGATCTATTGCTATAAGTTTATGACCCGAATTGAAATTTTGATCTAGGTACACTGTTAAAAGAAGAATTATTGCCTTTTAAGGATTTTTTTTATATCTCCATTTGTCTTATTTTGATATAATGTAACAGCTGCAAACCTAGTAGATGTTCAACGACGAAATGAAGGCATTGTTGTATTCTTTGTCAAATACAAGAACTGAGGTGTGCTTAATCTTATTTTATTCCGAGGGTAATTTCTCTTTTGTTGAGTCCAGATTAAGGATAACATGATTAATCAGAAAATCAAAGGAATATTGAATATACATCTTCCTAATACCTCATTCGAAATTCACCATCTTCGGATCGTAATTTACAGAGTGACCTCCCTTTTTACACGGATCGCTGTAAACCTGAATGCATATTCTTTGACTTTTAGAATTATAAATATTAAAGTATTTGGAGTTTTGCTACATAGAACATTAGATTCATACCAGTTTCAAGGAGTTGTACACAAACTTTATCTTAAAGCTTTATCTTACGCTTTACCCTCATCTAGCCATGCCAAGTTGTATTACTCTGAAACTCTCACGCTTCCTCGATATAGTCTTACATTGACGCCTACATTTAGGAGCTTTGTGGACTTTGATGTGTCATCATTTATCCAATTTCTTCCAATGTTTATAGTTTTATTTTCTCATTTCGACATGTGTTTGATTTTGAGTTGTTTACTATGTTTAAAATATGTTTTTTGGTAAGTATATGTATGGACGTAATTTGGGATGAGGAAATTTGATGTGTCATCATTTATCCATTTGTTCCACTGTTTATAGTTTTATTTTCTCATTTCTACATGTGTTTGATTTTGAGTTGTTTACTATGTTTAAAATATGTTTTTTGGGGTAAGTATATGTATGGACGTGATCTGGGATGAGCATTTTAATTCAATTATGTACATTGTTCCTTCTTTCCAACCGTTGACTGCTAAACCTGTGGGCATATTTTGTAAGTACTGTCTACCTTGAGGAATTCCTAGGCTACAAAACAATCAAACGATTCAATGCAACAAGACAATTGTGGTTAAGTGTCAAGAAAACAAATACAAAGTAACTTGGCTTGTTTCTCTTCTTAGGTATACATGAATTTGAGTTTTGTATTTGACCTTCAGCCTGTCTTTTTTCACCCGACAATACTCCTGTGACGGCGATGTGCCGTTTTATCGGCTAGAGATCTTGAAACTGGACACTCCTTTATATCACTTTCCTCACGCCCAACAACCGTATATATTATATCCTTTTTTAGGCCTGGTAATTAAATGATAATACACTCAGGAAAAATAGTCTATTCGATGGTGTTCCCCATTGCTTGAACTGCCTATCTCTTTAACTACATGTTCGCTGGTAAATATGCCTTGAAGTGCGAGCAATCACAGGAGTATAAATAGTGACAATGACAGCCAATCAGTCGTCTTCCTGAAATATTGTGTCGATCCCTTGCAGAAGCCGATCAATGAAGCTTTGTATCGGGATTTCGTTCAGTTTCAAGAAATACAGTTTACATGTTGTGTACATTTGCTCGACAAATAAAGCGGTTATATATACCCGCGGCTGTTATGATTTTGTTTGTTTGTTTGATTGGGGGTTTAACGTCGTACTTAAGGGTATTTCACTTATATGACGACGGATTGTCCTCTTTATACTGCTCCTTGCCTAATTACTGTGTAAAACCGGGAGGAAACCTCGTAAAAACCACCCCCGCGATTGCCTGAGCCACATCATGTGACTCACTCCTATACTTGATGGTCGACAGACGGACTCGATCCCGTGAACGGTAAATCGAAGTAGGATTAGTAAGCGCACACGCTACCACTAAGCCACGGCGGCGGGCCTCGGCTGTTATGAAGTGGGGTGGAGAATGACATAAAGCCGCTAGATACACTTGAACAGGATAAAAAGTCTAACATTGGCAGCGCCTCTTGTGGCGGACTGGCAAAACCTCAGGGAAGGAAATGTCAGAATTAAACTGAACGTTTGCTCGGCAAGTCGATTTGACCTAGCTTAACCTCTCGAAAAGAGCTGGCTTTTCTGTGCAATTGTAATGTTAATTTTAAAATTTAATATGTTTGAAAAAAATCCAAATAGGATAATTGAGGTTTGCTTGGCCCCTTGAACATTCTTGGGCATATTTAGGCAATTGTTATGTTAACATTACATGCAGCAGACACTATGGCAAGTTTATACCGCCTCGCGTCATGTCACATTTACTTGAATACTTACATTTGTTTTTATTCAATTATGAAATTTCTTTATGATGTACATGAGTTAACTTCTGTTTATTTACGAAATAATTATCTGGGGTTTTTCTTTCTATTCTGCAGCTTTATATGAACCAGTTCTGGTTGAAGTTCTCGGTACAAATATGTTAGGATTGATCGCATTCAGTCTGTTTTTGGGTGTCACCATCAACCAACTAGGAGATAAGGTTCGACATCTGGCTCTGTTTTTCGACGCTTTGACACAAACAATTATTAAGATGATCACATTGGTAATATGGTAAGATTAGGCTTTTATATATTGTTATGTACTTTTTTTTATCAGAGCAAACGTTACATGTCGTGGTATTGGTTTTAATAACATTTGATAATGGTGATGATTATCTTGCTTGGGGTCGCTCCATGCCGGAATTGCTATTTTATAGCAAAATGTTACGGTGCTAATGCAACCTTAATTAAAGATGATAATAGTCGAATATTAGGCATTAGATTGGGCGGTAAGAAATCGTAGAGACTGGTATTGTGTGTTTATTTAACAAAAGACTGTCTGGATAATAACGATATATCGTTTTATTATCTTGCAAAACTTGACGAAGTGAAATACCGAATGTTGTTATAGCTGGTGATTGGAATGCTGATCCTTTTAATAATTTTGTGGGTATCTCAATTTATTTTTTATTTTTGCCTAGTTCTCTCTTTATAAAAATTTTCCTAAAATTAATTATGAAAATTGAACTTTCTGCATTCAAAGATGAATAATTAAAATACGTTAGCCGAATTTAAAAAAATTCAGATACCCTTTACTATAGATTATTATGTCACTAATAAGCATGCCGAATTTCACGGGAGTAGCTCAACGGGTTTTCGAGGAAACAGAGTTGACAAATTAAATTACGACTAAAAAAATGAAGTGCTAGAAATCGTACAAAACCCGTCAAGCTGTACACTTGCAAAGAACTGAAACAAAATTTTCAAACTTAAAATTAAATAACTATAATAAATAATGAAAAACAAAATGACCTCGAAGGGGTTGCCCATCCTTAATGTATGCTGATGTCCTGTTATGTCCTTCGTCCAGGAAACCTCAACAATTACTTGCGATTTATAATGACTATGTAATATCACATGACATGATTTTTAATGCTAATAAAACTCTATGCATGCTATGTCGAGCAAAAAGCTAAAAGATGAATTCTGTGCCGCGTGTAAAATTAGGTGGCATGAAATTATTGTTACGTGGGTCATGTTTTAAAATCTGACTTATCGGACATCACCGACATTGAGCAACCGAAGCGTAAAATGTGTATTTGTGCAAATATTCTAATTAGAAGATTTAATGAATGTACTGCCAACGTTAAGAAGCTCTTACTCGTTTGATATTGTACGCCTATCTAGTGCTGCTAACTGTGAATCATTTATAGTATGACTAGTTATAATAAGTTGCGTGTTATGTAGCGTACAATAATGCATTTCGTTGGGTTACAGGAGAGATTAAAGCGCTAACTATATGTTTTGTATTACTTGTGTGCTATCTTGGGGCGAGATTTTACGAACAATAAAATGTTTAGGTTCAAAGTGAAAATTGAATGTTCTGACAAAGCACTACATGTAATTCATCTATAGGTAGCTCTGACCTGACAATAGTGTCCACAGTATAAACTAATGAGGATAAGCGCTGCCGATTTCGGTACCAAGCGTCGCTGAATGCAATGTGGTCCCAGGAGTTGTCTCCCTTGTACAATCTCCTTGCTTTTATGTATATTCAAAGATGGTGTATGGTCGTTAAAAATTATAATCCGCGTTGGTCATTTTAATGAAAACAGTGTTAAATAAATTTATTTAAAAAAGTGAGAAAAAATTAGCCAACTGCATATAATATTATGCATATTTACCGATACTGTCAATATCTGCTACTGTAATATACTAAAGACATGTATGAATGTGTTATTAGAACACTCTAACCGTCCAACACTCAAACCGTTTATATTTCAATTTTTACGTTGACATATTGTTCTTTGTAGATATATACTTCATGTAAACAAAAATCTCGTTTACATATTTGAATTGAACTCTTAACTTTAATTATAAAACGTTACTACATCATTGCACATTGTGGTGTTTTGACAGTCTGTTAAACACAGTACAATAGCCGCTTGCAATAGATTAACCGGTGACTTGGAAATACCCACTGTGCTTGTATGTAGTGACCCTTTATTCTGAATTACAACCAAGCATGCCTCTATTCACTGTCCACTTCGATTTTCCCCATATTGATTAGTTTTTTGTGGTTTAACGTCGTATTCAAGGGTATTTCAGTTATATGGCGACGGGTTGTCCACATCATACAGTTTCTTGCCTCATTTTGATGTAAAACCGTCAGGAAACCTGGTAACCCCCCCCCCCCCCCCCCTCGATTGCCACATCATGTGACTCACTCATATACCTGATGGCCGGCAGACGGACTTGATCCCGTGAACAGTTAATCGAAGTAGGATTAGTAAGCGCACACGCTAACACTAATTCAAGGCCGCGGGCCTCCCCCATATTGAGCCACTAGTCCAGGCTGCAAATAAGTGCTTCTTTGCAACACTTTAGCTCGTTGATTGCTGATAATCTACAAGTATCTATAGCCTACGCTGTGTGAATTCCCATTGCATGGGCAGCTCTTCTCAATCTCAAAGAAAAACTGGTTTGAATCACAGTATTATAGTTTGACCAAACCCACAGAATGGGGGAAAATCGGCATAGCATATAAGAGTAAACATATTGGCCTTCAGAATTCCGTGATTGTTTTTAGAAATACATTTACGAGTCGTCAATAAAATAATTAACTAATAGAGGGTTGAAATCAGAAAACAATCAATAAAACAATGGTGTAAATTTTTTAAAAAAATGTATTTTTTCTCTGTAGCAAAATATAATATATCGCCAATTATTGGTTTAACTTCATCCAGGTTGTTTGCATTTGAGAGAAACAAGTTAAACTGAGAGAAAAAAAACGTACATATGTTCTCAGCACCGTAAACAAACAAATGACAATAACAGAAAAAAGTAAATGCAGCTGATCTTAAAATCAACTGGAGCTCTAAATGTTTTATTATTATTATCACTCGCTTTTTTAAACGGATATTCTCCATACTTCCATATGTTGACACAGGTTGTTGTTTTTTTTATACCATATAAGAATCATACGTTTAAATGCAGTTGTGTATAGTAAAATGTTAAGAAACAGATCACTTGAGACCGCATTGCATTCAGCGCCACCGACGAGTTAGTTCCCTTAATACCAGTTATAATCCCCATTGGTTTAAATCTCTGTATTAAAATGTACTTGGAAATTCCCTCTCCTTCTTTTATGGACTATATGTCTAAAATAAAGAATTATTATTCTAATTAGTTCATATTTGCTCTAAACGTCTTTTCGGGAGCTGGTGGTTTGGTGGGAGTTTCCTTGTTGTCCTGATGTTCTCTGGGCTAAGGGGCAACCAGAAGCTGATTTCGGTTTTGGTGTATTTATATTACGTACTGTGGTTGTCCTTTGTTGTTTTTGATTGTGGCCAGTCCTGTCGACGATGCTTTCCTTTACCCATTCTGCTGCCTCGTCGTCATATGAGTGAAATAACCGTAAGGATACTCAAACCCCCCTACATAGTGTTTTTACATTTCGCCGTTTTACTTCTCAACTACTGTGAATTTTGAAACACATGTATATATATTCTGAATCGTC
>JAQQZZ010012306.1:0-11503 GCA_030265115.1 Mopalia vespertina | reverse complement strand
CCTAGTACAGTAGGAGTGTACACAAAACTTTATGTAAGATACCATCATTTGTAGGGCCCCCCCCCCCCCTACTATAGTAGAATTGTACACAAAACTTTATGTAAGATACCACCATTTGTAGGTCCCCCTACTATAATAACAGTGTACACAAAACTTTATGTAAGATACCATCATTTGTAGGGCCCCCCTACTATAGCTGAATTGTACACAAAACTTAATGTACGATAACATCATTTGTAGGGCCCCCACTACTATAGTAGAAGTGTACACAAAACTTGATGTAAGATACCATCATTTGTAGGGTCCCCCCCCCTACTATAGTAGCAGTGTACACAAAATTAAAGAAAGATACCATCATTTGTAGGCCCCCCCTACTATAGTAGCAGCATACACACAACTTTATGTAAGATACCATCATTTGTAGGGCCACCTTACTATAATAACTGTACACAAAATTTTATGTAAGATACCATCATTTGTAGGGCCCGCCTACTATAGTAGCAGTGTACACAAAACCTTATGTACATGTAAGATGCCATCATTTGTAGAGCCCCCCTACTATAGTAGCAGAATACACACAACTTTATGTAAGATACCATCATTTGTAGGGCCCCCCTACTATAATAACAGTGTACACACAACTTTATGTAAGATACCATCATTTGTAGGGCCCCCCTACTATAGCTGAATTGTACGCAAAACTTAATGTACGATAACATCATTTGTAGGGCCCCCACTACTATAGTAGCAGTGTACACAAAATTAAAGTAAGATACCATCATTTGTAGGGCCCCCTACTATAATAACAATGTACACACAACTTTATGTAAGATACCATCATTTACATGAGCTGAAATAAGGTGGCAGAAATACAAGACTTGGAGAAGTTATGTTGATTTGATAAATTGATGAAGGTGGTTATCAAAACAACCCAAATCAATGTTGAAGCATGAAGGCCTGATTAAAAAGATATTTGGAAAAGCTAAGCAAAACTACTGTGATGAACTACAGTATTTGTACAAACAAGACTTTGCTATAAGGTGTTGTCTTGGAATACGACTCAACAAACATTATCGCACAAACATACTAAGATTCAACTTTCAAAACCATTGTGGGAACCTTGAAGATTCTGGAAACATAAACTGTGACCAGCTTGATTAAATTAAACATCACAGTTCCAAACAGATTTTAAATTCATCGTATTAAACAAAACTATTTATTGTATCGCACATTCTTTCACATCAGTTTTTTTTTTACAGTGTACTCTGAGAATCACTTCAAAGCTTATTCTATCACTGCTTCACAATTTACTTTAATACTTTATAAGGAAATAACAAAGACCAACACCATGTCAACTGAATGATCATTTTATAGTGATATGTTAAATGTATGTCATTGCCCTTTTCCCATTCGCGTCCCATTCCCACACATATATTACCAGATCTTCGTGTCTGTTTGATTCTTCACTTACTGTAAACCGCTTAACTTCTTTGAGTGGCATTTAGAAGTAGGGTTAGTAATATAACAGTGCTTTTGGATATACATGTCATACATTGAACCGTTGATCGTTAATAAACCCTTGTTATGTTGTCAACACCTTCTCTTAACATTATTATAGTGATCGTCCTGATCTCAAGAAAGTCAGACAATGTAAAGCAATAATAGAAGCTGAATACAAGCCCAACATAATGCACTCATCAGCTTGGGAACTATAAGTAACAGGAAGATGATCTGTTAAATGATGTATTTGTATTGCATCTTGTGATTGTCTGGTCTTGTCTTTATTTGTTATCAGTGGTTGGTTTTATTCACCCATTGATCACACACAGTGTCATATGAATAAAAGTAAATCTTGCGTACGAAACTCCAATCAAAGAAAGAAACAAATAATATATCTTTATATAACAAAGGCTCTCTTATGTAATAATGTTGTGTAATATCTAACGTTTATTTTCAGATGGATCAGTTGTCATACGAGCGAATCCCTTCCTTTGTGGTTTTGGGGCTATGTCTAGGATGGGTGGTCTTAGCTCAGAACCTGGTCACTCAAGATAAGTGTACTCACTGCTGTCGAGGGCCAGCAGGGATACCAGGTATCCATGGTACCCCAGGACAAAATGGTCGACGAGGAAATGATGGAGAGAAAGGTTTAAAGGGAGATATGGGATTCCCTGGTAAAGATGGACGATCAGGTAAGTTTAATATTCGATGTCCAACTAAGACCATCATAAATAGATATTATTTAACCGACCTACCCAGTTAGCAATAAAATGCGAATAAATTTCACCAGTTCAACATCTTTTTCATTAAAAATAACATCAACAATATTTCTTTGTTTCTTATACTGACCCTACCTATGGTTTAATAATTAAGAGAAATAAGTTTTACATACTGTGTAAATCCAAACTGAATGACTGATTTGTGTTGAACGCCATCATCAAGGGTATTTCACTTTCTAACAATTGTATATTCCAACAATAAAAAAGCCCCATTTTTATAAACACAAATATAGATTGTTAAGTGAGAGCTTTGTTGGAAAATTAATGTTCCTCCATTGCTGAGACAGTATGAAAGGTACATACTAGCTTTAAATCAACATTTCTATAAAAAAAATTGCACAATAATTGGGTAAAGTATGTGTAAATCCTCTTGATAACAGGTGAAAATGGCTCAGTCGGTCCACACGGTGAAAATGGCATCCGAGGCAAGAGGGGTCGCAAAGGAGACTGTGGCCCTAAGGGGGCCTCAGGAGATCCTGGACAAAAGGGTGACATAGGTTATACAGGTTTCAGTGGTAAGAAAGGGGAGCCAGGAATTCCAGCTAAGACACCCAGTAAGGTTGCATTCTCAGCAGCAAGAAGCTCCAAGCTTGGACCAGTCTTCCAGGAAACCACTGTAACGTTTGACAAAATATTTGCTAATGTTGGTGACAGTTTTGATGAGTATTCGTCCCATTTTGTTTGTAAAGTGAACGGAACTTATTTCTTCACCACTAGTGTTGTTGGTCAGCTTAAGGTGGATGCCTTCGCATGGATAATGGTGAATAACAAGCACATGGTCCCTCTACACGGCGATGGGAGGGCGGGGCATGGTACAGGTACCAACTCTATGATACTACACATGAGCGTGGAAGATCACCTGTGGATACAACTCATTAAAGACTCAGCTCTTCTTAATGACTATTCTACATTCTCAGGTTATATCCTATTTGAAGATTAATGAGATGTTTCATTTTAAAGTCAAACGTTATTGACGCTATGATGCTACTCATGAAGAAAATGGGGAATTGTAAATAATCCAGGCAAGCAAAATTTGAATGGTGTTTGTTTGTTTGGGGTTTTAACGTCGTCATTATTGTAAAATACAAATGGATTGTCTGATGAAACTTTCGAGGTGTGTGTACTAAGTGTGCTGAACCAAAATTAGTAGAAAATTTACAAAAACAAGGCTTTTCTATGGGATGAGAAGCCATTTGATATAACCCTTTTGTTCATTACTATACATGTAGCAGAACAAAAAAAGAAAATTTTTCAGAAAACATTCAATCAGTCAGTAACAAACACTGAATCTCTGTTTGTAAATGGAATAGTTACCAAATTACCAAATTCATTTAATCCATTTTTATACCAAAGGTTTTGTACATCGGCTGTGACAAATATTGTGCAAATCCAGTCAACAAAATGAAACAAACATCCAAAATCTGTGTGATTGAATAAATTCAAGAGAAATGTACTGAAGTAAGCAGGTTCATTTTTGGGTTTTTTCCTTCTCAAATTTGCATAATACTTAAGTGCTGGTTCATTGGTGTCTCCCTTGAGGCTGCTCAAGGGCTTAGACAGAGGGGTGTCCACCCGGCCAAATGGACACCCTGAATTGAACAATTGCCTCACTTGGACACCCTGTTTTGAGAAACTTTAACATGCATGAAAATAGGGAAAAAGTGAAGCAAAATGACCATTTTGGACAACATACTTTTGATTTCTGGCTAAGCCCCTGGGGCTGCTCCATGAAAGTTGTATTTTTATATCCAAAGATTTGGTCAATCAACCTCTGGTTCATTAGGCAAACACAAAAACACAACTTCAGTGAATTTAGGAGAGGGCATGTACATTTTTCCAAGAGTAAATCACATTTTTTATTTCATAAGTTTGTAATGTGTCTGGACATGTAAGTTTCACTAGTCTTAGTTTTAAATATAAACTGTTTTTTAGGATAAGTACCATCAAATAAATCGTTTAAAAATCAATCATGTAAAAATCAATCATGTAGAAATCAATCATGTCTAATGTAAGATTCAGACATCCACATAGTATCCATATCATTATTGTTGTTTTGAAAGTGTATAAAAATGTATAGAGAGAGTGGCTGAGGCTAAGGGGTAAGTCTGCTGGGCTGCTGATCCTCTTTTCAATGTAATGTTCACAGGTTTAAATCTCCTAGTGGACCGTAGGTATGAGGTCAGGGAGTTAGCCGAGCTGACCCACTATTGTAGGTGTGGTTTTTACCAGGTTTCCTCCTGGTTTTCAACAGATTAAGTTACACCGTGTTACAACTGTTGTTATATAGGCATGGAAAAGAAATGAGTGAAACTAAAATTCTGTTCAAAACTGAACACATCCGAGATATCTTGAAATTATGGCGTCATAACAAAATCTGGTTGCACCCTAATCTAAGAAACAATCATACCCGATTTTGTGTTCGTTACAGTGAACACCAGCTTCAGCATTTTGAGAGTACCTTAAGCCCTGAAGGGCCTCCAGGTGAGTGATGATAAATGGGCCAGATTTACCTAGTGTGCAGGGTGACTATACACTCTGGGGTCACAGTTTGTAGAAAGCGACTTGATAAAGCTTGTTGTTATGCACAGGGTTATTACCTTTTATTGTACTTCTCTTCTTAAATCTAGTTAACTTGTTGTTATGTTATGATGAAAAACATGTTGTATGAATTTTTGTACCTGAATTGATTAAACTTTATAGAAATACACTTATGTACATTATTGACAGCTTTGTATTATGTTTATCATTATTCTTTTATATTTTTACAAACATGGCAAGAACCTGTCAAATCTAAATATATTTACAATTAAAAAGTGTAAATATATTTTCACCAACATAGATTAATTAAAAACTACATCTATATGTTTGTTTGATTGGGGTTTAACGCAGTTCTTAAGGTTATTTCACCCACATGACGGTATGCCAGCCCAATCGAGTTTATGGTAGGACGCTTTATTCACTGCTGTTTATTTGATTGGGATTTCATGACAAAATAATTTCATTTATATGATATCCTGACAGCCCAATGCGTTGAGGATACCATCCCTAACGTCGTTGGCTTGTTTGATTGGGGCTTAACGTTGTGCTCAAGAGCATTTCACTTATACGACAAGACGCAAAACAAAGACATCACAAACAAATCGACTTTGTGTTGACCCTGATGGGAATCATTCAGAACACTCCCCCTGACAACCTGCAACACATTATTATACTGTCACAAAAAAAAAAACATTTTCCGGACATTCAAAATAGAGAAGGGTAATTTTTTTCTTGTAAAAGATATGACAAGATAGAGTCTCAAAATTTAATCAAGCCTTTCATGATAATGTGATATAATGTGATTTAAAGTCACTTACGATGACTTTCCGTTCAATGTCAGTTGTTTTACCCACGACCAAGAGAGATTTGTTTGATTGAGGTTTGATGCCGTACTTAAGGTTATTTCACTCACATGACAGCGTGCCAACCCAATGGGTGAAGGAAACCACCCACCCATGGCAACAAACAAAATCATCACAGGACAAATACAGGACACTCACAGGACAATACAAAGACATCACAAACATATCTGCCAAATTGTAGTCATGGAAGGTAACACATTAAGTCAGCATTCTTGTTGCATAGCTGAAACTCTTTGGAAAATCAGAAAATAAATGTTTTGCATCATTTACCCAGGTGCTTTTTTTCTTTCTTCAGGCTGTTTATCTTCAGTTTCTTTATCTTTAGTTTCTTTCTTCTCTGATTTCTTGTCCTCTTTCGACTTATTCTTATTCGGTTTAGGGGCTGTGAATTAAATACAAGCAAAACATTCACCTCAAGGTATGTGATTTTTGAACTGGTACTTTAAGAATTAAATGCTTCTATGTTTACTGTTACTGTTTACATTTTTGATTTGTTTAATTGGGGTTTATAGCTATACTTAAGGTTATTCATTTGTTTAATTGGGGGTTTATAGCTATACTTAAGGTTATTTCACTCATGTGGCGGCATGACAAACAGATCAGCTTCATGTGCCGCTTAGCCCAGACAGCGCCATGACAACAGGAAGCTCCCTCCAACCACCTGCCTTAAGTACGTACCCTTAATAGGTATTAAAATTATATTTACAGTTCATAATAATAATAACAATACTGGTTGAGGAGAAACTTATGTACAGTATTAAATCCCACTCAAATAATTCATAACGAATCAGTTACCTTAATGTATAAGGTAAAAAAAATCTTTATTTTGCCACCTTATCACTTTAAGGTACCACTAGAAACAAACTAATGAGTATCACAAGTAACTTACAGAAGAAATTATGAACTGGTTTCTTTTTCTCCTTCACAGTGCAAACTGGAATGAATGAAAAATAAAAACTTTTCATCAACAATGTTTTAAAATTCATTAGTATGAATGGGTAGGAGTATGTTTAAGTTTAGTCCTTTTTAATAAGACTTATATGAAAAACTACTTCAACAGCATCATAAATATAAATTTACTAACAGATATTGAAATATGTTTTACCGGATTTGTTTGCTTGGATGGTGTTTAAATTCATATACATGTATCAGGTTATTTTTTAATACATCTATAGGGCTCCAGATAAGATACTTTTTAGCTTCGATACTATTGTCCTCCAATTTTAAATTGATGAGTAACAACTGCAGTCTAATTAAAATCAGATGTCAAAAACGCTCCCCTTGTTTTGTTTGTCACTATATTGAGATCCAACGCAATCACTCTACTTTTACTGTTCAATTAGGTCAAGCTAACTGGGTCAAGTTTCTGTTGTCCAATAAAAACAAAGATAACACAGGTCCATGGTGAACACCAAATTCAGCCAAACAAGCAGAAGTTGTCTGATTTTCTTCTGTGTTAATGTTGTAAGTCGCATGTAAACAGGGGAAAATGCAAATTCCACTCCAAGTTTATAATTTGAATGGTGTTTGTTGATTTCAGTTTATCGGCGGAAATCTTAGGCTTTTACAAACCAGAATTGAGAAGCAGCTCTGTGATTGGTTAATTTAAGAAACCAATGGACATTGTAGGTGGGGTGATTGCATTAGATCTCAATATAGCGACAAACAAAACACGGGGAGCATTTTTGAGAACTGATTTTAAATAGATTGGTAACAACTGTAAACTCACTTGGGATTTACTACAGAACATGGACAAAAAGAAATACTTAACATTTGAATTTTTAACTGAAGTGTCAAATGAAGATTTATTGAATAAAGTGAAATGTTTTCACAGCTGCAAGAAGTGTTTTGTGGGTCACTAAATTTAAGTGCTTTAATAACTACTTATACTCCGATTGGCTGGAGCAACAGTGTCTGTTAACCAATCATACAGGCCTGTGCTGAAATCTTTTCTGGCAGAACCTTAAAATCAGTCCACTAAAATTTTGTGAGATAACCAAACATTTGCATTTTCCCCTGGTTTGCTGATTTTTTAAATACGTAAATGTGCCTTTGTGAAATATAAACAAAATCGCTTTAAAATACTTCATTTATCTTCATTTTATTATGGGATGACAAAATTTGTCAAAATCAGTGGCAAAATGCAAATTAAGACTAAAACTGCAAACAATTTGAGAAACCTATAAATCGGTCCTCCTCAATTAAGTTTGCATAACCATGGGGAAACCCCATTCTGTCTGTTCTCCACAACAGCACAGGCCTGATCATATGGGTGCATACATTTTTATTATGTTAAGATCAACAGATATTAGGTATGGAAACACTTAATGGTTTCAAGATGTAAGGTATGGAAACACTTAATGGTTTCAAGATGTAAGGTATGGAAACACTTAATGATTTCAAGATGTATTTGTTTGTTTGTTTGATTGGGGTTTAACGTCGTACTCAAGGGTATTTCACTTCTATGACGACGTGCCAGCCCAATGGGTGAAAGAAACCAACCTTGACACCACTGGAAACAAACAAAGACAAGATGGGACAAATACAGGACAATAACAGGATGCAAAACAGACACCACAAAACAGATCAGCTTCCTGTTCCCCTTTAGCTCTGAGAGCACCAGGACAACATGAAGCTCCCTCCAACCACCCGCCCTTTAGCTCTGTGAGCACCAGGGCAACACAATGCTCCCTCCAACCACCTCCCTCAAACAATGACAAGACAGTACAATCATAAGATACATAATGAATACACCACAAACAGATCTGCTTCATGTCTCTCCTGTAGTCCCGCTTATGTCACACTGTGATAAGATAAAACAGCAACTGATCACAACTGAGCATTTATATCAAAAACCTTGCACGTCATAGATTAGACGAAACTCACTGGAACTAGTTGGCATAGTCTTAGCTAGAGACCCGTCCACCTGACATTTTCGAAAGGCACATTTCTACAAACGGTTATAATGACAGGTAGAAATTCTGAATTTTAACATGGGAAAGAGAGGAAACTGCAAAATTCCTCAAAAGAGGCATTTATGACAGGCAGATTTACAACCCTAGCTAAGACCCTGCTAGTTGGTCGCACAAGCACATGTCACTTCCAATTACTTAGAACTACTTACAATCAGTTGCAACTGGTCGCAGAAAATAGAACATGTACAGCAACTAGTTGCCGATAGACACAGCAGAGACGCAGATGTGCTTATGTCACATTCAATCTACGACTGATTAGTTCCCGTAGATTGTCAACTGGTCCACTGTAACTGATCAGAACTAGTTCTCACTCGACGTAACTGACGTAAGTTAGGCTTTAGAGCTGAGAGCACCATTGCAACAATAAGCTCATTCCCAACGATCTGGAGGATTGAACTGAATGTTTAAAGATTCATACCATAGTACTTTAAAATGATATTCACCAGATACAGCTGGTGAATAGTTTTGTTTACTTACTGGAGCCTTTCTTTTGAACATCTTCTTCATTGTGAAATTTGCTCAAACACAAACTGAAATTATAACAGAATGAGTTCATTTATCGGTCTTAAAAATTGCCTTAGTTAATCACATGGGCTTTAGCCAGAAATCACAAGTATGGTGTCCAAAATGGTCATATTGCTTCACATTTCAAATAACTGGGTGTCCAATTTTGACAGTTTTCTTATCTCGTGCATGTTAAAGTTTCTTGAAATAGGGTGTCCAAATGAGGCAATTGTTCACTTCAGGGGGTCCATTTGGATGGGTGTCTGCCTAAGCCCTTGCTTAATCTTCATGATCCTCAACATTTTCTAAAAACTTGGTGAGATAAGGTTTGAACAAACAGTCTCTCAGCGTTGCCTAACCTGTCTGGGTGTATGTTATAGCTCCGCCCATAACATATTTTGAAAGATCTATTGACTACTACGAGTCGATTGACTAAAACATCAACCCCATGTGACCAGAATCCACATCCCACCATGATTTATTTTTCAGATTTACCAACAGAACAAAAGTACACCGATTAGCAGCTTGCTAAATTAGTAACTGTTAACCCAGCAGTCCCAGCACAGTCTTGACAGCAGGGATGTTTTGCCTACTGAGCTAGCGTTCAGTCAACAAGGCACCAAAAATAGCGGGGTCCTCCAAAGCTATTTTAAAAACGTAGTTCTTACAGATCAGTTGACATAAGCTCATTTCCAACGGCAAGTAAATTGTATGTTGTCACAGCTGATAATTGATTATAAACTATATAGGTCTAAGGCTCATTTAAATAAAATGTACCCAGTAATGACAGTTGCAAATTTGTACCAGTCCACAGGTAGAGGTGACCCATTCAGAACTCATTAGCATAACAATAAAATGTTAATTGGTAGTTGTTGAGTAATTTAATGCTAAATGATATGAATTTGCATTTTTTTTTAATACCGAAGAAACACATTATTTTGTCAAAGCAGAAAACATAAAATTTGCTTCCAAAGTTAGACAGTGGCAGTGACAATGGGAAGACAATATATCGACCAAACAAGTGAAGTTTAAAATGTATTGCTTATGGAGTTATATTTCTAAAGAACTGTTATCTATAGGCCTAACACTGGCACAGGGATGTTGATTACGGTAATTAAAATAATTTAATCATCTCATGTTCTAGAATAAGCCTTATAAACAAGACCTACATTACATGTAATGTAGGTCTTGTTTATCAAGGCTAGTTCTAGATAAACTCCCGGAGACCAGTTTCTTAAAAGATTTTCATCTCGAGTTGTTTTGGGTAGGCTACAGTCATTTTGATATTATACCAGTCTATTAATATTTGATGTTGTTGTAGCCTGTCTGTGAAAGGTACACACATTTTGTAACGATTAAGTACCATCTAGATTTTTAACGCAGACTGGGTAAGGCATGGAGGTAAGCCCGCTTCCGCCTTTAATCAAATCCGGTACCGGTACACATTTATATTATAACCCAACGGATTCAGTTTTTGCCATCCCTTTGCGATATGACAAACATGTAAAATAAGCAACGAAATGCTAATAACAGGTTTTACCAATGTGAAACTGTTGGAGTTTTAGGCAACGATCACATAAAATAAAATTTGTTTCAGAAGACAAGTTGCGCATAGTTGGTTCGTCGTCATGGACAATACAATAACAACGCAAGCACGTGTACCAATCTCCTGTGAAGGAGGTATATTTCGTGTCCCTGCTCTCTCAGTTGCGAGCACTCTGAATGAGAAAAGGGATTATTTCCCCGCCTTTAAAACGCAAATTCGACATGTAGACACATTTTTATTTCGACGAGAATTTGACATTGAACAATTACACATACCCTTAGATGCTGTGTCTAGTATCATCGAAAATGTGAAAACTAGCTGCCTTGAAATTCAAGCGAGCACTCCGAGCAATGGCACGTCATTGGCTACAAATGTCAACTCTCGCCACTACAACACCTGTCAACCAAAACTTCAGCTTTATGTTTTTATTTTTTTATATATATATAACCTGGGATATATGAATAATAAATAAATAATTGAAACAAATTGTGTACTTGATATTACAGTTAATCGTTACCATGCAGTTGTCAAGTTCGGACATGTTTTAGGAGGTAAATGGCCCTACGTACGTGGCGGCGATTTCATGATAGGTGATTTGCTAGTATATACTATGCCACAATTGGCGGTATCTTTGAAGATATAGGCCCTACAGATTGGGTACCATTCAAAGATTGATGTCACCATCTTTATAATAAAAAAAGTATTATTATACAGTATAAACTGGGTTCATATCATTTATTTATCGATGCATTTATTTGTATAACGAAAATTAAAAATCTTATAAGCACATTATTTGGG
>JAQQZZ010012295.1:0-11503 GCA_030265115.1 Mopalia vespertina | reverse complement strand
AGTTTAACCAATACCCAATGTTTAAGATCCAATTATAAAATGGATATAGCTAGATTAGAAAATTAGAAAGCATAATTCAACGCAAGAAATGATGCTCGTTTTACATATATGCATTTTATTGCAGAGAGGAGTATCGCTTTAAACAATAAATTACCTTGGGATAAAACAAGTCCTCTCGGGACTTTATTCCCGCCCAAAAATTGCTTACAAATAGCTAATTTAATACAAATTGGTGAATAAAAGTATCAATCAATCAATCAAACTATAATCAAGACTAGTGTGACCTTGTAAAATAAATAGCAAAATATGACATAATATGAGCGATCTCCTTGTCTGGTTGATGGGCCTTTAAAAAAACAACCCAGTAATATTGCCATCTTGTAAGCATGTGATAAAAACTATGCTTTTAAAGATCTGCATGACATAAACTCTGACATTTCTCTGTGTCTCCGGCTTAAACGAGCCTTCCATCTGTTTCTACTGTAAGGCAATGTCCTTCTAGGATGTCTTCCTTTGTTTATTTTGTGTTTTTTGTTCTGTTTGGAGCCTTGACAATCCTCTAAAACAACGGTTGTGTAAGGTTATGAACAGACAGAAGCATTCTTGTGGTGACAAACGTATCAGAATTCCCCTTAAACTTGCAAGATGATACCAGTACCAGATGCTCGCTGACTGTTGATATGTCTCCCGATGGAAAACAGATCACGCTTCAAGCTCCAAAAGAACAAAAAACTTTCAACAGATGAGCAATATATCTCATATCAACATCTAGGTGTAGCTTTAGTATCTCTCTTTTCGCCAGATGGTCTATACAGCAAAGGGAGTAAAGATTTATTCAGTGCCGATCAGCAAAGGAAGTGAAGATTTATTCAGTGCCGATCAGTGTAGATGGTGTCTTATTAACATGAATAATATAATATTACACAGATATTATTAAGAAAGCACTGATATAACAAAACGATTGCCTGAATTAGATTTCCTGTTTTGTCCACATTAATTATCGCAAATAATAAGACCGAATTCTCACCACAAATAAGACGTGTTTCTTGATAATATGATTGATACTCCCTCTGGTAATGTTTAAATAGTAGCCACATTTAATTACATCTCAAATAGTTATTTATTTTGGATATAATGGTATATTTTAGTTCTTATAATCTCATTTACATTTTCGAATCACACGATTTAATGGAGATTATCGTTTTGAATCAAGTTCCCATTGTTTCGTTTCTCCCAACGACGTATTTATAAAGAAACATAATTTTATTAGTTTTGATAAAAAAAAAAGCGCGGAATACTCAATTGAAAACTTGTGTTCCATCTTAAGTTGTTTCTATTTAGTTTAGTGTTTCTGCCCAACGCTTTTTAATTTAGTGTTTCTGCGCAGCGCTATTAAGTTCAGTTGTCCTGCCCAGCGCCTTTTAGTAAGCATGCAAATAGAACACTGAAATCAAGAGTTGGCTTTTAACTGAAATCGTTTCTACTGATCTTGCGATGTCCATCATGCATCACAGACCATAACAATAATACTTCCTGTGGTGATACTATGGCAACAGATGTGGCACGTGAGCCAGCCTTTCAAACACATTCACGATATTTTGAAATTTGAGTCAAACATAATTCCGTGTTTAAATATAGAGTGTCATAGAGTTCTGTGTCAGGGCTGCTAAACGATTCAGGATAGGCAAACGAAACAACGACAAATGGCAGTTTGTTTTCACAAGAAACTATAAAAATATATACACGTAAACAAGCTAAAAGAAACGATTAAAATCCTGTTTACGCTTATTTATCAAACGAACGAACTGTTGTGGAGACTGATCTCTGAAGTTTAAAGATTGATGGTGTTTTCGACGAACTGCCAAGACATTTATTTCTGGAATTCGCTCTCTAGATGATGTATCGCGGTAGTAAGGTCAGACTGATAAGCCCTTCGAGGATCTGGTCAGTGATTTTGTGGATTTGAAGCCTCCCAGAGCCGCGTTTGTTCGCGACTAACGTGATCTTCATCACTTCTCCACGAGGCATTTAGTTAGTGAGTAAATTGAGTTTGTAGCGATTTTCTGCTGAGATGGCACATCACCTCAAGCAAACGAACCACTGGAATTGTACTGTAGAGAAAATCACTTTAGATGTATATTAGGATAAGACCTTGTATTAAAGACATTGTCCTACCGAAACTGGATGAATCAAAGAGAGTGGACTATAGGCTCAGCTACCGGTTATCCCAAAATCATAGCCTGCGTGTCTAACAAATCGTGGCCAGTTAATCTTTCCGATGTGTCTAATGCCAAATAAATCTGTACCCTCAACGATTTCGTGTCAAGTAGTAAAATCATACCTAAAACCCGTATGGAGAGCACAATTGTCTTTAATAAGAATATCATAAAGAGCACCTTAAAATATTATTATTAATAAAATTCTAATACAGCATTGTATCGATGCTTTTGAGGGGATTTCTTTTCTTGTTTAATGTTGATCCAGAATAAGCAAAGAAGCTGAAATACTTCGAACTATTCGCCAAAGGCAACCGAGGCAGTTATGCTGTGTAGATATTTTGTGTAGACTAGACCAACGTGTGGCAAACAAAAATGACCGTTGTATAAGGTTTGGGGCTGTTATCACCAGGCGTATTATGGCTGAGTTTTTCAGTTCACTTGCAGATTATTCCAGGTCCGGTAAACAAAGATTTCTTAACAAACCGTCTGCTTATGACGCACCCGAGACACGCTGTCTGTATGATGTATGGACTAAGAGTGTGGTAAAGCCACAACTCAGCTTCTGCCAGCTTTTTGAAAGACGTAACGGTATTTGAAGGAACCCGCGTTAACCGTTATGCAGCCATTTAAAGAACAAAGAATGTAGCGGCGTACGGTCTGAGTGTGGACTACGATTGCCTGACTGACATGACAGGCTGTTCGCTCACCGGGTGGTCCACAGTCAGTGCCCAGCCAGATATCTACACAACGATAAAAACTTCTCATTTTTGTTCGTAATTCCTTCTGTTTTCACGCTGAGATAATAGGTTTTCCTGTCAGGAGACACCGGTTTATGTATAAGTTGAGGTGAAGTTACTAAACAACATAAATGTAAACAACTCATTATCTTTTCTTTCTCATAGTGCCATCAGTAAGTCTTAGTTCTGGCTACAAAATAGAGGGAAAGCTCCCCAATTAATGCCTGCTTGGTTTATTCATATGTTGGCCACCTCTTTGGTGATATTATAATATTATTTATAATGTGAAACACAAAATGGTCTGACTAAGTCCCGGTGACACACTTTTATACCAATTTGATTTGATTTCTTTTTATCACTTACCGGTGTTTAGAATATACAGTCGTTGACATTT
Organism: Mopalia vespertina; assembly: GCA_030265115.1. Lineage (NCBI taxonomy): Eukaryota > Metazoa > Mollusca > Polyplacophora > Chitonida > Mopaliidae > Mopalia > Mopalia vespertina. The sequence goes on along the minus strand of JAQQZZ010012295.1, from coordinate 8,153 downwards.
GAAACAAGTGAAAGACAAATAAGAACATTAACACATTCAATGGGATACATAGGTTACGATAAAAGCAATTGAACATTTCGTCATCTACAATGAAAAATAGCTTGTAGCTTGCAATGTGAACTGAAAAACAAGGCAAAGAGAATAAGCCCGTGATTGACAGGAATAAAGTCCCAATGGGGCTTATTCTATTCCTGATAATGTTACAGTCCTGTCCAGTCCAGTCCAAAAATCTTTGTTCATTGACGGGAATATTGTCCCAATGGGGCTTATCCTATTCCTGAGAGTATTATAGTCCAGGTCATTGACGGGAATAAAGTCCCAATGGGGCTTATTCTATTCTTGAGAGTATTATAGTCCAGGTCATTGGCGGGAATAAAGTCTCAAAGGGTCTTATTCTATTCCTGAGAGTATTATAGTCCAGGTCATTGACGGGAATGAAGTCCCAATGGGGCTTATTCTATTCCTGAGAGTATTATAGTCCAGGTCATTGACGGGAATAAAGTCCCAATGGGGCTTATTCTATTCCTGAGAGTATTATAGTCCAGGTCATTGACGGGAATAAAGTCCCAAAGGGGCTTATCCTATTCCTGAGAGTATTATAGTCCAGGTTATTTCAGATATTAAGTTATTGTTCCACCAAGTGATCTTAGCCTAAGTTGATCTTAATGACAATCACCACACAATACATTCAATACTAGTCACCATGACAGTTGAGGTGAACTTAGCCTAAGATCACTTGTGGAAGCCCCAGGGTGAATTCATTGATGTTTGTTTTCCTTTTTTCCGCTATTTTAGTAGGGGCGAGGAGGGGGAGGGGGCTTAGACATGCTACTCGTCCGTCCGTTGTTCCGTTATTCGTCCGTCAGTCACCAAATGTTTAAACACGTTAGCTTTAACATTAATTAATTAAGTTTTTAACTTCAAACGTGGTTTGTAGCTGCCTCCTCCTAAGACGACGGATGAGATTGCATTTAGCCAAATTCCGTAAAACAATATGGCCGTTATTGCATAATTGTACAATATTTATGCCTCTCGGTGTGTCGGTTGTGAACATGATAAGTAGAGAAAACTGTTCACGAATGAACTGAAAACTTAGAATAAAGTTTTCTGCCATCTGCCATTTTACAGCCATCACTTCTTGCAATAATACCACAGAGAAATATAGCCAGCATTGCATACTCTGCCATATTCATTTCTGTATGTGCTCTGAACACAAAACGTAACGAAATTCACAGTTTAAATTCATATTTTTTAGTTGTAGCTTTTCCTCCTGTTGCAATAATGGATGGGATTACATTCCACCAATGTGAGATTACAAACAGCATGGCTGGTATTTGCGCGTTTTACCAAATTTTGCCAGCAAATATGGCTGCCATTTTTTTTCTTTAAATTAAGTCTTTACCCAAGTTTATTTACCAAAAAGTTGACTGATTGTTTTCAGTTACTTTTCTAGCACTCCTACCACATTCAGGATTGTTTTCAGTTACTTTCCTAACACTCCTACCACATTCAGGATTGTTTTCCACTTTGAAGGAAAAACTGTTCTTAAATTTTATTAGGAAAACGTGCCCTTGATTATTTGACCGGGATTATACGTATATTTTTTCCAAAATGAACCTTTAGAGGGGGGCCTGCTAGCTACTCAGCTTGTTCTGTTATTGGTTGGAATGGTTTTAAAAACATTTACCGAAGGATTTCTCTTTTCTACATCAAAGAGCAGACTGTGGTTTTGGATCTCTTCCCCATCTCAATTCCCGCCATTCTGTATCAGTGTTATCCAGTGTTATTCATACATAATTATGTTATTTACATATAGTCTATCTTTTCGTATTAAGAAAGTTTTATACCTAATTTTATTTTGGCGTTTTCCACCTTTTATATAATTTTATTTTAACATAAACAAATCTTTTCCTGGTGAGTAAATGTCATAAGAACAAAGTGTAAGCCGTCGGTATAAAAACAAACACAAGTCGTGATTGCTTGTGTTTGTGTATAATGATAGTGTATGAATCTCAAAGATAAGATAGATATTAAAAAGCATATATTATAGTGGGAAATGTAAACTAATTTGATGGTCATTCAGTTCACATATGTCCTCTGTGGATAATGTGTATTAATTCTGATAACTGTAAACATGTGATTAATATGCATTGGTTCTGACAAATGTAAACAAGTGTTTAATGAAATTATTTCTGGCAAATGTAAACCTGTTAAAAATATGGATTAACTCTTGCAAATGTAAACCTTTTAAAAATATGGATTAACTCTGGCAAATGTAAACCTTTTAAAAATATGGATTAACTCTGGCAAATGTAAACCTTTCACAAATGTGGATTAACTCTGGCAAATGTAAACATTTCACTAATGTGGATTAACTCTGGCAAATGTAAACCATTTACTAATGTGAATTAACTCTGGCAAATGTAAACCTTTTACTATTGTGGATTAACTCTGGCAAATATAAACCTTTCACAAATGTGGGTTAACTCTGGCAAATGTAAACCTTTCACAAATGTGGATTAACTCTGGCAAATATAAACATTTTACTAATGTGGATTAACTCTGGCAAATGTAAACCTTTTACTATTGTGGATTAACTCTGGCAAATGTAAACCTTTTACTATTGTGGATTATCTCTGGCAAATGTAAACCTTTTACTATTGTGGATTAACTCTGGCAAATGTAAACCTTTTACTATTGTGGATTAACTGTGGCAAATGTAAACCTTTTACTAATGTGGATTAACTCTGGCAAATGTAAACCTTTCGCAAATGTGGATTAACTCTGGCAAATGTAAACCTTTCACAAATGTGGATTAACTCTGGCAAATGTAGTGTGCATTAATTCTCACAAATATAAACCTTTGACTAACGTGAATTAATTCGGCCAAGTGTAAACCTGTGAGTAATGTGTATTAATTCTGATAAATGAAAACATTGATTAACTTACATCAATTCTAACAGATGTAAACCTGTGACAAATGTGTATTAATTCTCCAGGAACTGGTCCTGTGAATTACATAAACTAAACGTGGTTGCAGCGGAAGTGATTTCAATTAAAAGTGGGTGTGATTTAAGAACACCATCACTTGGCAGGTTAAAAGAATCAGAAGCTGCCGAGAGGAGATAACAAATACAACTATTTTTGTGTTATTTGATAAATTGGCCAATATATCATTTATGTGTCGTTCTGCTCCCAGGTTTGAATACCGTCTCACCCTCGGACCAATTATTAGTTGGCTTACTCTATATGCTATCTAATAAAGTAGTATCTCAAGTTATGAACAACGTATAAGATTGTGCCAAACAAGAAAGAATTCAATCTACTATTAAGGGAAATATATTTTGTTGACAATCAGATATCCGACTCATTTGGGCATTTAACCAAACCAAAGTATCCCCATTACAGCAATGCAAGAACAAGAGAAATCGAACATTTGTAAGAGGTTTATTTCGTGAAGACTTGAGCTCATTCATGCCCCACTTAGAAGAGATAAGACAAGCCCATCCCAATCGTATTCTCGAGTCTCCATAGCGGTCGAGACTAAGATTTCTCTCGTGGCGTAAGACCACTATTATGAACTTACATTTTGTAGAAGAATATAGTTCTTAATAAAAATGGTGTGTTGTCTTGTTGTATTTATTCTGCTCCTGGAAATTTGTTTTTGTTGGAGTAGGCCTATTTGGTATTGGTGTGAAGTAATTGAGTGGAGGTTTCTGGCCAGTGTAATATTATAACTTAAATATGTCAAATTTGGTATATTTATCACCATTTGATGGAGGGGTGATTCGGCTGTCATTTACATTCTGAAGGTAGCTTGACAATTAGCCCCATCCCATTGCCGGCTCTGTGGCTAAATATTTCAACGGTCATCTCCTGTCAAGATTTTTATGGGGAAATCCAAAAGGACCGATTACGGTATGTGCCAGGCGTTTTCACCCAACGAAGGTTTGTGAGGGAGCTGTGGAGCCAAACGTTAACATTACGGCTTATGGCAAATTAATAGTGGTCTTGCGCCTAGTGCGCTATGCCAGGCCATCGCCGATTATTTTCAGCCAATATTTTGGGCGACGTTTGCCACAGACCACCAAATAAAATAAGTGCAAAACAATATGGCCCGGATGTATCTTAGAGTCAATGTCTCGACGTAGGCAGTAGAATCAATTATATTTTAGAATGACCCAATCCCTCATTTATTGCAACCATAAGATGAAAGATGGAAGAACTGAGCGTTTTATTGTTTGTATGGCTTGGTGATCACACTCAATCTGGCTCAAGAAAATAATGTGTTTACCCACTAAATCAGAACTGTGCCCAACATAGATTAATTGTTTGTCAACAGCGATGTAAAACAACAGACTATTCATCCAAGCCTGACAGCGGACTCATTTCTTTTTTAGCTCCAATCAGTTGAGTTTATCAGCTTCGCTGTGGACCCGGTGCCAGCTTATCCAAGGCTCCTCAGGGAAATATTACGTTGGCAAGACATGGTTAGAATTGACAATCTTCTATCCGCGGGTAACGAGGCCTCTTCTGATGTTAAGTTTAGCTTTGTACACTCAATCCTCATTTATTGACTCAAATCTGTTTAACACATTTATTGTCAGACAACTAGGTTACATTGAAGGATGCTCGAACCGTCAAACGTTCAAAATTTTAGATTTTATTTTTTTTTTCAAATTCATATTGTATGCAAGGAACTGTTTAAGAGATATTGAGAAGTGAATACCAGATATAACTACTCTGATAAGAAGACTTAATTATACTGATAGCATTTGACTACACGATTTAAAACAGCTTGTGTTCTTGTGTACATTGTCAGGTACATTTATAAGCAATTTAAATGTCACTATATTTACTCATTTGCTTTGGGGTTGTTGTTTTTTATTTACTACAAAAGGGAGTATATAATCAGAGTACCACATAACCGACATTTCCTCCAGCGAAGCACTCCAGTACTGACAATAAGATTTGAAAAAGAATATTTTTTCCCAATGAAACACATTGATTTTCGTTTTCCTGCAAGTGAATTGGTATCGAATTCTCGTAAGAGGTTTATTTCTCGAACACTAAAATTCATACCTCAATCAGAAGAGATAATACATGCTTAACCTTAGATCTATTACAGGGACAAAGAGAAAACACATCTGATCGTTTTATCGCTAGCAAGCTTTGCAAACCACACTCATTCTTGCTCCATGACAAAACTGTTTTACGTCCCTCGAACAGAGCTGTGTCCACAACAGATTACTTGTTTAACAACATCGGTTTAAAGCAACAGAGTATTCATCCAAGATTGACAGCGGACTCTTTTCTCTCTGAATTTCAGTAGTCGCTACGCTGTGAAATGGACGATAGCTTATCCAAAATTTCTGACTGATAAGGGAAATGTTACGTCACCAGGGCTTGCGCAGAACTCACAATCTTCTGTCTGTTTAAGTTATGTTTCAGGGGAATGTTCATCAAAGCAACATAAGCTTTAGTTCATCCTAATTGTCATGGCGACCAATACCGATAGTATTGTGTTGTCAAGGTAACTAAGATAAACGTAGACTACGGTCGGTTTGTTGAACAATGGTCACATCTGTACAAGAAATCAAGCCTTATTAATTAACCCAAATGTATTTAAGATATTTTTTGTCGGAACACTTGACTACAATTATACTGGGTTAAGATGTATGAATATTCCATTATTTCTTTATAAATAAGTGATTTGGAGTGTATGATATTCGATTTTGATAGCACGGATAACTGAGTTTGCTTCAATAGATAAACCTTTAAGAGGGGAAAAATGAATAGCTTCATTATATATAACCCATTTTAACTGTATATATAACCGATTTTGAGTGCACAAGAAAGAGATATTGAAGCAAATAGACAGGAGATTTTCATATTTTGTTTGAGCTGTACAGCCGTCCTTATGGTCATTTCACTCGTATGACGCCGTCTCCGCCCAATGTGTGAAGGAAACCACCTACGGCACCACTCACTACACATGAAAAGACATGACAGTCACAAGGCTCAATATAATTATATCACTAACAGATCGGCTTCCTGTCCACTTTAGCTCCAAGAGCATCAGGCAGATCACCACCAACCGCCCGTATAAACCGTATAAATACGTGTAACGGACAGGTGATTTCCCGTGTATTAAAAATATATTGTTACTGTTTGAATGGCATATTATTAGTTTCTGAATAGAGTCTTTTGAGTTAACCAATAATTTACTTTTACTCCATAAAGCCGATTATGATTGTATGAATCACCGATTTCGAGGGTATAAATACCTGATTTTGAGTGTTTTTACGTGGTAACGGGTATATCACTTCTATGGCGGCTTTGTCTGCTTGGAACTTGGGAATGTTTGTTTTGTTGAGTGTACAGACAACCGATTTTGAGTGGACAAGTAACCGGTTGTGTTGGAAGTTTAAATTCCTGTAGTGCTAAATAAAAGAAGGATTGCTGTGCTCCCAAATAAACTGCCCTTACCCATAGGACAGTTGGACAATTCCATTTCCAGGATAACCTTTTTTCAGTGTACAGATAACCAATTTTCAGTGTACAGAAAACAGATTTTCAGTGTATAGAAAACAGATTTTCGGTGTATAGAAAACAGATTTTCAGTGTATAGAAAACAGATTTTCAGTGTATAGAAAACAGATTTTCAGTGTATAGAAAACAGATTTTCGGTGTATATATTACCAATTTTTAGTGTACAGATTACCGATTTTCAGTGTACAGATTACCAATTTAGAGTACAGATAACCGGGTTTCAGTGTACATATTTATGGTTTTCAGGGTACATATTAACGATTTTGAATGTACATATAACCGATTTTGAGTGTACATATTACCGATTTTCAGTGTACAGATTAAAGATTTTCAGTGTACATATTACCGACTTTTAGTGTACAGATAATCAATTTTGAGTGTACAGATAACCGATTATGAATGTACAGATAACTGGTTTTGAGTGTGTAGTTAACCGATGTTGAGTTAACAGAGCTTTTAACATAGCTCTTCGCTAAAGGGGCTTGGATTACATGTAGGGAATTCAACAGCTGCAAAAATAATAATGAAATAAAAGTAAAGTTTTTAGGAATACAAATAACTTGCACTTATATGTACTTATCTTGTAAGTGGATTTTTATTCAAGTCTATGTTGCTTTCTTTGCATATTTACACATTATCTCATAGTTACTAACCAGGTATACGACAGACTGGAACTCCACCACATTCATTACGGCGATAACGAGAAGAAACAAACGGGCCTTTGATGCTTGGATAATGTCTGGCAACTACTCTACTTATTAACCAATAAATGAGCTTTGGGTGAAACTCGAACAGAGATGTGTCTTACACGGATGCCGCTTGATTTATTATTTATAAGCAGCACTGTGACATCGTGGTGTATTTATCCATAATGGACAGCGGAGGTATTTGTCTCAGAGCAGCATCGGTTCGGGTTTATAAGCTAGGTAAAAGAAGCTTAGAACTCCAATGTGAAAAAATGAGTCTCGTCTCTGTGAGTAAGAAAGCCTCTGTTTAAGTGAAGATGGGTTAGAGACCTCAATTCCCTCATAATCTGACCCGAACGTATTTAAGATTGGTAGGAGAATGCCACCAGGAATTAACTTTGTTATAGTGCTTTATTTTTATCGTTTATATGACAATTTGCATTCGGGTCGTGTAGGATAAGATAGTTTGAGCGCATCCTAGATGGATTTTGAGTGTAGGAATGAAATATGTTAAGAGTGCTGTTGATAATGTTGTGTGTATAGAAGAGAAATTGTGAGTGTAGAATTCCTTATGAGACATAAGAATTTGTATTCCATGGGCGAGAGTTTTTCAGGTATAAATACGATATTAAATGCGCATTTGTTGCTTTAGTGGGCCTGCCCTTTTGAAAATCTTATAAGAGTGGCCATACATACATTAGATGTGAACTAAATACATTATTCGTTACAGATAACCAGTGAACAAAGAAAGAACGAGAGTTATGTCGACATACATGTAATAAATTTATCTTTTTCGACTGACATGAGATGACATGTACAATGATATGTAGCACTCGTAAGATATTTACAATAACAAAGTGTCACTTACATATTTAAACACCAAGAATAGTTTATTTTTACCTGTCCGGGGGGGGG
>JAQQZZ010012284.1:0-11504 GCA_030265115.1 Mopalia vespertina | reverse complement strand
ATCCTTAACCATATGGGCCATGTCATGTGTGTGAGGGGGTGTGAACAGAAATCCTTAACCATATGGGCCATGTCATGGCTTTGTTTATAGAAAACCTGGACAATTTGGGCCAAGTCATGTGTGTGTGGGGGGGGGGGGGGGGTAAAGAAAGCCTTAACCATGTGGGCGACATCATGGGTCCGTTTATAGAAAGCCTAAACAATGTGGGCCACATCATGGGGTGGTGGGTGGGGGGAGGGTCACGTGTTATCAGAAGGTCTAAATCATGTGGTCCACGCTGTCCATCTGTTTGTAGAAAGCCTATACCCTGTGGGTCATGTCATGTATCTATGAGGGTGTGTTTACAGAAAGTCTAAACCATGTGGACAATGTCATGGGTTGGTTTATAGAAAGCCTAAACAATATGGGTTGTGTCATGTATCTGCGTGGGGGTGTTAACAGAAAGTCTAAGCCATGTGGACTATGTCATGGATCTATTTACATAGATATGTGTTTCGAATGCTTAAGCGATGTGGGTGTGTGTAAAGATGACCACAACCAGTTGAAACCATGTGGGCCAAACCAAGAGCCTTAAACCTGGTATCCCCAGCAACCATAATACAGGTTTCTCCAGACAATGCTGTTCCCAAGTGGAGTGACTGAGATATTTCCAATTTATAAGATGATAGCAAAAACACGGCTAATGTCGACAAAAAACAAAACAAAAGAAGTTATTTTATTGTGTTTTTATTTATATATTTAAGCATATATATGTTTCGACTGTACAAACAATATTTACATAGACATTAAATAAAGTTGGTTGTACAATACATGTATGTACATTATGCACAAAAGTCACATGATCATGACAATGGGGTTGGCCAATAGGTTAAAAGGGAGATAAATCTGTCACTCGTATAACTGGCAGTGCCACCTATGTCATTAACTAACCATTTAATTTAATTGCTTATTCATACCATGCTATTGTTAGTCAATGATATAGGTGGCACTACTATTTCCATGAGTGACAGATTTATCTCCCTTTTTAGCCAATTTTGGTTATATGAGTAACATATTTATCTCCCTTTTTGACTACTGGCCAACCCCATTCCTACATTGACTGACCAGCTCTTTAAATTGCCTGTTAGAAGCTTGAGGGCTATTTACATCCCCAAGTAAAATACCACTATGATCTAGAATAGAATTGATTGATTGATTGACTTGACTCGTGTTCAACACCATGCTCTAGGGTATTTAAGAATACTCTAAATTAAAGTAATCGTCACACCAACATTCTAACCATAAAATGTAAAGTGTCCTGTTCTGTTGGAAGGTTAATCTACCTTTATTGCAATGCATCTGATAGCATGGCTACGTTCAGAACAAATTGTCTATAACCAGAGGACTAGAACAAAAATTTTCCTCTAGGGGGAAAATGCAAAAATGCCACAAGTAAATAAGGGTTATATTTTTATAAATCCTTATTCAGCTATCGGGACACTCCTATTTACAAATCAGTTTGCTATATCCTCTGAAAAATTCCGAGTGGTGTGACAGGGATAGCCGTTTCTAAAAAAGCCAATCAAAATCTTCTATTATCGGTTTCTAGTCAGAATCTTCATACAAGGTTAATTTACTGACAGCCAGGTAATCGAGCACAGCCTTTGATACCATATAATCATATGATGTGTTTTCATAATGTTTAAACAGAATCTTCCTCCAGTGCTAAGCAAATATAGCATTGCTACACTCAAAACAAACTGGCCATATCCAGTTGAAAAGCTGATCTTGCAAGACTGCCTGAAGGCTAAACGACATAGGAATCTGTTTTGTACAATATTAACACACAAACTTATAAGCAACTGCTATGTACATCTATGGGCCAACTTGTACAGGGGAGATAATTTACATTTGTTTGTAATCAGATTTATTGAATACTTAGTGCAGTGACTCTTAGCTAGGTACGGAAACTTGCTTATCCAAATTTTCTTCATCTTTTCCATGTTAAAATTTCAAATTTCTACCGGTAATTTGAACCATTTTTAGAATCTGCCCGTCTCAAATGATGAGTGGACGGGTCTCTAGCTAAGGTAATTTAGGACTAGAGTGCAAGTACACTCTATCCACAAAACTGACCCCAATGAACATGTATGTGTAAAACCAGAGATTAAACATTCAGATTAAGAGTGTGACAATTTTGTGTTTGAACTATAAATTTCCATGTTCCAAACATGTTTAAACATTTCAGAGGTCTGTTACAAAAACAATTCATGAAGCTACGCCATTGCAGTTTATTATTTTCTTTTTAATTCTCTCAGATTTAAACATTTAGTTAATTATTTTGTAGACTGGCCGATTTGATATTTATAGGCTGTACATCATTTCCTCAAACAGGGTTTGGTTGAGTCAGTGGAAAGATCTGCATTAGCTGACCCAATTGAGTTCTTACAAGATCTGAAAACAAGCAATGTAGTCAATGGTGTTTTACTTATACGACGGAATGTCCACTCTTCACTGTGCCTTAATCAAATACGGTGGTAAAACGAGAATAAACCGTGTAAAAACCAACCCCCTGATCGGCCAAGCCACATCATGTGACCGAGGGACTCGTACCTGTGAACAGTACATCGGAGGGGGTCAGTAGTCACACAAGCTAAACACTGAAAGATGGCAGTGGGCCTGTCAATCTTTTCAGCACTGAATACTGTCTGGTGAATCTGATAGCAAAGCATGAATAGGAACAAAATGATACTTAGGGTTTTACAGAGTACTTTAAGCTATTTGACATTTATGCTGGCGAAACCAATCAAAACGGTGAACGATACCACCCTCAAAGTCATTGGCTACAGAATATGACAAAAAATGACATAAGCACAGGCTGAAAAACATGGTGCGGGAATTAAATATCTCCAATATTAAAGTGGGATACATCATTGAACAGATCAGATAACAGAGGACTAAAACATGGGAAGCTTTCTCCAAACACAGCCCAATATGTGCAGGTGAGCCCATATCTAGATATTATTTTAATACCCAAATGGATTAAATTATACCCCCCCCCCCCCCACAAAGACCACATGTGTCATAACTTAGCATATAGAAAAAAATTATCTGAACAACTTGGATAACAATAAATGTATTGACTTTGATTGTACACCTGGTAACCTTATTATTACAGTTATAATTATTTTCACTTAATAAATAAATCTTAACCATATCAAAACACTAAATACAATTGAACAGGTTTCCCATTTATTTGAAACACAAAGAAATAAAAAATTATTCTGCTTTATATTTACACAATTAACGTAAACATGCAATAAAATTAGAACGTATTTTAAAACAACATAAATATCAACAGACCTAGTTATAATTTAGCAATTCTGGCATTCATATTACATCCATACTACACTTGTTATCAACAATTGAGGTGGTTAAGATACTTCTTCACAGATATGCTATAGGCATACACATTTTTGTGTAGACAGCCTTTTGTAATGTGCACATGAGCTAAAGATAAAATACCAAGCAACAGATCACAACAGCACTGAATTAACAAATTAGGATGAAGGGCCTTCAGACAGGAGAGCCTTACCAGCTGGAGTCACTTTCACAAAAAAATCGTTCTACATTTACCTCAACATGAGTGCAGCCAAGTATTATCAAAATGTGACCACTACATTTTCCCAGGCCAGGGCAGAGTCCAGCAAGTTATTCGGGAAACACTATTTTCTGAGACACGAATGGTAATCTGTTTGTTTTACTTGTAAATAGATGGGGGATGGGGGGCGCTGGGCAGCCAGTGATCCATTTGAAGCACACAATGACTGATCATGTAATTAATAACTATACAACAGAACTGTCACAACAAAACGTGTCCAATCGGAAAACATGTGGCAAGAATTACCTCCCCTTTCGTAAAGTTGTCTCCCCTACATTATATAGAAGATTGGGGAACATTAGTATCCTCTTGGTAGTCCAATACAACTCTGTTTATTTGTCTCAAGTATTGCTGTTGTTTATAATACACTTTCAAAGCACCCTTGATACTGATAAAAGCTATCCCTCCCTGAAAGGAAATAATTCAAATAATAATATTAAACCAAGTATTTAATTTAGTTGCAAATTAGTTGCTAACAAAAATTTATATAGCAAAAGGATGAAAGGAAACAGCGTGGCCCAGAAATTAGATCAATTAAATACAGGTAAACAATCAAAATTACTGAGGAAAAAAAGAAAGAAAATAAAAACAATTACAGCAATAATTCCTAAACGTTGCGCAAATTAAACTCAAATATTAAATGTTTTCAAATAAAAGATAATATTTGAATATGTTAAATGATACAAATTCCTTTTCTAATCAATCTAATCAAAATTCGTTTAAAACCTGAAGATGAGTAAAAATAATGTGATTTGCTTATCGACTTACCAGAAGGGTTCTTTGGAAATTTGACTGAACGTTACCATACATGAGTTTGCCAACAATGGTAGCTATAGTGGGAAGGATGAGAGCCCCACACAACACCCTGGTGGCAGAAATTGGGTCGGATACACTGGATATTTCAGCTGGAGTCCGAATATTTCTTGGTAGATCTGTAACAGAGAGAAAAGAATTAACATTATACAGTATTCAATCTTTTTTTGTTTTCTTTTTTGTTTTGTTTATATTCTGCAACAAAACACAAATCAAGAAGATATTTAAAATGATTATCGTTGATCTGTTATTTACTTTTGTGGGTGTGTTGTTTATAAATGCCTGGTTAGTTTGGACATTTTTGCAGACCATATAGATGTTCTGTAGTTTGCAGTATTTGAAAAATGTCTAATGAATGACACACATACAAGTACATTCAATGTGGCCCTATTTCATATCAGCTTAGGGTTAAAATCCCTTGGCCTAAAAATTAAACAAAACATAGAAGTTAGAAATCTCTGCAGCAAATGGTCTTTTCTCATATATTATTACTTCTGTTAAAGGAGTTAAGTTGATTTTACAAGAAGTTTAATACAACCCACCCTAACTGAACCCAAAGGACGACACGGTTTATAGAACTACTAGATTATCACAAAAATGGAAACAATTCATATACATATGCAAATATGATTTGCTTTCCAAATGTGTATATGGGAGGAAGCTTCCTGTTACCCTAGGGCCTTACTCGAAGTGCTATTAACTTTAATCCACAATTACATGCCAAGTCATCGGAGGCCAGATGTTCGAAAGACGATTAGCCGCTAACACCAGATTAAATCATTAACACCGGGTTAGAGATATATCTTAAACCAGGCATGACGTCATCTAATAGCGGATTAATGTTAATAGCGCTTCGAGCAACCAGGCCCTGGAAGGTGTTTCTCTAATCTGCTTATATCAAGTGAATCTGAAGTTAGCTGATAATCGTCTTTTGGACAACTGGGCTCTGATGCTCTCAGATGCTATGGGGGCAACAGTCTATTATTGTGTCTTTGAATCTGCGTGTTGTGATTGTCTTGTCTTTGTTTGTTGTCAGTGGCATCAAGGTGGGTTTTCCTTGAGACATAGGGCTGTCATGTCATCATATGAATACAATAGACTTAAGTATGGCATAAAACCCCAATCTAATAACAAACAAATCCATAGATGTATATTGTATTCAGGGCTGTGCTGCAATCTTTTTGGCATAACCTTGAAATCGGTCCTCTAAAATTTGGTGAGAGAACCAAACTTTTGCATTTGCTGCTTTTTTATTTTTATTTTTTAAATACATGTACTTAAATGTGCTTTTATGAAAAATAAAGCAAAAATTATTGATGTTTGGATTGACAATATTTGTCAAAATTAGTAGCAAAATGCAAACAAAGATGAAAACTGTAAACAATTTTTGAAACCTATAGATCGATCCACCAATACATCCTTGTATCGCGTTATTTTTCCTGACATTACAATATTATATGGCCCTGTATCACAATGCCAAATAATTGTGTTTTATGGCCATTCTAGGCAGAGACAACAGTTCGAATCCTGGTGGAGGCATTACAAATGTATATTTATTTGAATCCTCTTATGACTTTATTTCACAGAACAATTAATAAACCAACCAAATAAACCAACAAAGCAGTTTATATTTGCCATTAAGAACTGGGAAATTTTAATGCTAAAAAGCCTGTATCAAGAAAATACTGTATCGCGATACGTATCCTATCATGAGGCCCATATCGAGGTACGTATCGACTCATACGGGAGTGTATCGTTACACCCCTATTGGATTTGTGTTGGTCATCAGATTTCAGAGTACCAAGGCAACAGGAAGCTTCCTCCAAATTATAAAGCCGGTGATTGAAGGGAGCTGCCTGTTGCCCTGGTTCTCTCAGAGCTAAGGGGCAACGTGAGAACAATCTGTTTGTGACATGACCAAGTCTTTGCATTATGCATTATTGTACTGTATTTGTCCTGTCTTGTCTTTGTTTGTTGCCATTGGCGTCTAGGTTGGTTTCTCTTGCCCATTTTGCTGACACGCCCTCATGTGAGTGATATAACAAACCAACTTTATCAAACAAATTATAAATGGCCAGATTACATAAAACAAATGGGTGGTCTGATGTGGAGATCATTGTCCCGTACATATACAGATACACCATGAGCGAGTCTATTAGACAGAGACAAAAGGGTGGCACTTTTGTATAGACAATAATGTAACATGAGACAGGTTTTTCTCTAGCACACATTAACATTCAGTTCATTTAATATGGCAAAGATATCCATACATGTATCAGTATCATAGAGATAAACAAGTATAGATTTCTTATTCAACTCTAATCAATAGAGTAAAACCAAACATGTGTTAATGTGTGAACAAACTGTTACATAATTTGTCACATTTGCTTGCAATGCATACATATATGGATTTATTGGTTGGTGTTTTATGCCATGCTATAAACGATACTTCACTTATGTGACAGCTGTGTATTGCAACAATAATTGACACTGGCAAATGTGAATGTTTTGACAAGGTTGGAAAGTTAATCCTCCTCCAGTGCTTAGTGAAGACAGCATTGCTATACTCCAAACAAACTGCCCTTAGTCAGAGAGCCACATGTTAGTTGAAGAGTTGATAGAGCAATTTATTGGGATTTTAAGTCACTTTAGGTTATTCCAGTCATATGACGGTGTGCTAGCCCAATAAATGAAGGAAACCACCCTCCATGTCACAGGCATGAAACAAAAACTAGACCCAACAATCACAAGGCTATGAGAGCATTAAACCAACAGGAAACTCCTTCCAACCACCTGATAAAACATTTACCAGTTTTACAGAATTCAAAATGTCCTATTTCATGGCATAGATCCATAGTCCATGTATTTGGAACTCTGTTAGGCTATCCAAGAATACATCTGCACATTCTTTAAAAGAAGGCAGAATAAAAAATGTCTAATTTCAAGAGATTTACTTTGAGGCAATATTTCATATTTGTCTAAATAGAGATATTTTTGAATGACCTGGCCCCAATTCCACAAAGCAGTTTTATACTTAAGTAAATATGTTTAAAGACTCACATTTCTCAGTTTTGAATTTTAACATTTAACATTTTAGCATAATGATCATAAAGTAAGTAAGTCACAATTATAGGTAGTTCTTTGAAACTAAGTTAAGTCAAGTGACAAAAATATCAAATTTAGTATTTAAGTCAGAAAATGCTTTGTGGAATCAGCCCCTGATGTCACTGAATTGTCAATATTATGATTTGTCCTTGTTTCATTATGACTAAGTTTTTGTGGGTGTCAGAAAACTCTCTTTGCCACATTGGGCTTTTTTTTCCTCAGTTTAAACAATCCAAAACCAACACACCACTATAACATTGAGTGTAAGCCTCACAGCTTAGCTTTCAGAGTTCCAACACAAGTCATGATATGGTTCATTAGAAATTGGTGATATATGATATCGGGTGACCTGGGTCTCGAATGACTTTTGTCTCGGGTGAAATGGAGAACACCAGTATAGGTTTCAAATCTAACTGAGAAGAAAACTCTAAATTTAACGCCTTGGCTTTAAATGTAATTAATGTCTTTCTTCATGTACCAGACATATTGTTTACAGACATTTTGTTTGGCATAGGGGTGACCTACATTGACTCCGTATACAATAATTACATTTGCATATTTCATTTAAAGATAAAAACATGTTTGTTATATAAGTTATCTGCATTGGGCAATTGACAAAGCAGTTTTACTTCTTAAATCAAAATGTTCTAAATTGTTTTAATTTTGAATCTAGAAAAAAAAAAAAAATATGTATTTGATCACTGTTCAATGTGTGCTTGTGCCATGAAGTAATTATTTAATGTTTTTTGTTTATTATTTATTTTATTTTTTTGTAGAGAAAGAAAATTCAGCGTGCCTCCACCAGGATTCGAGCTCGGGTCAGCGTTCTAACCAACTGAGCTTCAAAGGCTCACAGTAGAAGGACCAAGAATTTTGATCAAAGCAATGCTGGCGAATAGGGTCACTTGATTATATATAAATACTTTAGATAGTTGTACAAAATTTAGTATGCAAACTTCTGTCAGAAATTACTTTCAGGAATCGGCCCCAGATTGATCAACGACTGTCCATAAATAAAATCAAATATTCAATTACACACAAGAATCAAGAATCTAATTGATAATTTAGACCAAAATATGAGAGCTCAATTCAATTTTATAGGTTTGTGTTAGTGAAAATAAGCTCTTTTTTGTCCCATAAATCCCAGCTGGTATTAAAAATGTATACGTTGCAAAATAAAATCAATATTGAGCTGAGAATTTTGTTATCTCTACACTCCAGAGAGAGTTTAAAATTGAAATTGGGAGCAAAACACAGACGTTTTATGGAGATTATTCATCAGCATGTAATAAAAATATGTTAAAGAGTTTCTGATAAAGTCATTCCAAACAGAATTTACAGTTTTTAAAATTTGCATACAAGCAATGTATTACAAATGTCTTGGAGCGCAGTAGGTAGCACATTCATGGCTAATTAAACTGTCTTTCAATACGCTTCTCCACCCCACCATGAATATAAACTAGTTCAATTCCTGAATAGATTGGAGGTGCTGTACACAAGAAATGTAGCCCAGTGCTGATTATTACTGTACTTTCACAAGTTTTCTACATAAATACATGTGAATGACCTTGAAAATCAGCAGGTAAACTCCATGTTGGTTGGTTCCAGGTTTTAATGGGGCATCCAAGTGAAGTATACATTTAAGTTTGCTAATTCCATGTCAGCATAAAACATTGATTTTAACAGACTGGCAGTTTTATGAATTTTTAATTCTGGGTAAGGACTTATATTAAAACTAACGGTATATGACAGACTTACATGTACCAATAGTTGCTAGTCGCTAGAAATTGCATGCAGCAAATCAATATGAAACTTCAAACGAAAAACCCTGTGATTTGTTGAAGGTTATTTTAAAAATATATATTACATGTTACTGAAAGTTTCTATCAGTGTCCTCCCTCAACGTGCCTTGTTAATTGATTGATCGATTGGGGTTTTACTCTGTGCTTAAGGCTACTCCTCGTATAAAACAGTGATGTCTTCCAACAGTAATTAACACTTAATACACAACCATAAATCTGGATCCAGGTATCTGTCATATGTTGCATAAGCTTTATTGACATATAAGCTTACATAAATTGTGAAGTGTTTTGCTGTGCTCAATAATTATTCTGTATGCAACACTTTGAACAGACAACATAGCTATGCTTCAAACAAACTGCGTTTAGCCAGCAGGGCCCGGTTGCTCGAAGCGCTATTAAATTTAATCCATTATTAGGTCCAACCGCCATGTTGTAGATCTATCTCTTACGAGGTATTAGTGATTTGATCTGGTGTGAGTAGCCTATAGTCTTTCAAACACGGCCCCAGTACAGTAAATGTATTCTCGGAAGATCAACAGTCCATCTGATCAGTATGACTAGGTACAACTCATTTGTTTCAATAACACCAGTTTTCTATACATTTCCTTATTAGCTATTAAACTACTCATCAATCGGAGTATGTTATTGATTGGTGACACGTCACAATGCCCCTCAATCTGCTTTATATTGGGACTCCAAAGCACTGATAGTGAAGGAAAATACTCAAAAGAAAATATTTGTATTAGTATTGACAAGAGGAAAACATGTCTCTATGACAGATTACAAAGCAAACAGTTTCCAATAGGAATTCACCAGGATTCTAAGAGCTGGCAAATACTAATTCACCATTACCAATGTCATTAGGCACTCCAGATGAAAGAAACTAATTAACCGTTGGCACCATTAATATTTCAAATCAACATTTTTTTGTGATGACCATGGCTGGACAAAAGATCCGAGTTAAGCCACCAGGACTGACCAGATGACTGGTCAAATGAAGCATGGCCGAAATTTTGGGAATTCCCTTCCATATTCATTTGTATTCTCACCATAGTGAAGCTAACTAGTTTAGTACTGTGGTTTAATAAAGGCACCAGATGGACAGACTGGACACATTGGAGCTGACCAGTATACACAGGTCAGATTGTATTGTCCACTCACACTGACCCTACCACAAGGACAGCTGCACTATTACGGGACAAAGACTTCAGGTCAGTGCAGTAATAAACCTAAAGCTTCAACAAGGAAATACAAATAGAGACTATCTTCTTTTATAACATTAACTTGTTTTCAACACAATTACTGGGGGGGAAAAAAATCACACACCATGTGCCCACTATTTTTTCTAAAAAAAACAAACATCAGAAATAAAATAAAAACACAGAATCTCTACAGGGCTTGATCAAAGAACAAATTGTTTCACAAATACAACATTTGTTTAATTAAACTTCAAAACTTGTATATATGCATTTTTTTTGCAAATGGTGAATTACATAATTAATTTTCAATCATTCCGTGACTTAATAAAATAGAGAAAAAAATCCCACACCATTGTTGCTATTTTCCGTTGTAATATTATCAGAGCGTTTACATTACAGTTATTTGGTGACAGACAATGGGAGTGTAAGGAATCTAGTTACCATAACACTGACAAAGAGAAATCCTGCTATGTTCACCAATTAACACCCTTTACAGGATTATTGTTAAAGAGATATAAATCTGATTTATATACCAGATGTACAATTGTATATGCATTTATTTACTCCGTTGGCATTATGTTTACTATAGCAGTATACAAACTTGAGAATGCAAAGTTACAACACCACATGTAATAAAGATATACATCATAACATAGGGATTCCGTTTTTATCTCTAAAACATTGACAACAATCCAATATTGGTATGAAGATTTTTGACAATGGTTTTCAATGAACTGCAATAATGAATCACCACGCTTTCATGCGTTTTTTTATTAGAGTCAAAACCTTAATATATTTACAGGTCGACCTTCATTCATAAATCTGCTGACAGAAGGGGGAAAATGATTAAAGGTAGACAGATATATTATTAACATAACACAATTCTATGGATTTCAACTTCTATATTTATTATCGGGCAACGTTTCAGTGCAGATACTAGCACCT